>JAQFZP010002744.1:0-12447 GCA_034695745.1 Geophilus truncorum | reverse complement strand
GAACATAGAGAAAAAGTAGGCTTAAAATATATACATTAATCTTAACTTAAACCTAAACTTCATCTGAAGGCGCAACAAACAATAATAAAATTTTTCCAAGAAAAATATAAATAATGAAAAAAAAAATACCCTTTCTCCAATTCCCATCTATACAAACTAATTCAAATCCTTTCACATTGAACTGGCGCCTCGAATCCCGCCGCTACACACCCACACAATTATCCCTTTTCGTGGCATTTTTTTTATTAAGCACGTGATCGAAAAGGAGGTGTGTAACGGGTAGTGCAAACCCATTCTCAGGGTAAGCTAATTAACAGGGTAAAAGCCAACATCGCAAATAGAAATGCCAAACCAATACAAAAGAGCCGAGCGCTCAAGTAGAAGTGCACAAAAGAGTCTAAACATCAGAGAAAGATGTATCTGTTAAAGAGCTTGCAAGCTCATCTATCTTGCCCTGCTAGTCACTGCTGTTACTCTTCTTATGTCAGCTTCAACCTATGACTTTTCAGCCAGCTGGGTCAGGTGTTTTTTTTTTCAATTTTTTTATTGGATCAACCGTGACACGTGCATTGTGTATCTCCTTATTTCTATTGCCGGCCATCGCGCAAACAATTATTTAAGTAATAATGTTGAGCCCATTAGAAACAAATGCACACGCCACGAATAAACAACCATTCATCATTTTCAAATTATATTACCATTCCACTCGAGCCAAGAATAAAAAAATAGGAAAATGTTGCATTAATAATCAATGACGTGAATTTTTTTTTCTTTTTTTAATGGATAAAGTTTGTCTTTAAAGGAAATAAATTTGTTAGTTGCGGGTTTATTTTAATTCGTGAAATCAATATATTCAATAAAACTAAATTAAATTCATAAAAAGTTAATTCAAAAGGTCTTTGAGTGTTTAACATTATAAATTTTTAAAATCTATAAAAATTTATTGATTAAAAATAAAATTTATTAAAAGATGCATATTACTTTAAAATGTATAAAATGGCAGGCAGCTGTAAAAGACCACACATGCAGTCGCTTCATTAATTTCTATTTTTTATTTTCTATTTATTTACTTTTTCTAATTTTCCGTTTTGCCACTTTTTTTCTCTAAATAAAACGAGACAGAGTAATTAACGAGAGCCGCATTCTGCCAGCCGAAGCGAGTGTCCAAGCGTCTGCTTGCATCATGATTTGTGACCCTAACACCAATTTCCGTGTACGCTCGTCTCCGTCAAATAATATTTATAACTATTTATAACATGAAATTGCGTGATCTCCCACTTTGTAACTGCTTACAATCCTATTACATCCATATATCTCCATCACAAAAAAAATATAAAAATTACTTCGCACTGTACCCCAACATCATGTGAAAACTTATCAATTTTCCGCACCTGATTAATGCAAATACCGTTTAAATTATGATCTCACCGCACAACTAAGCTGAAAAAAGGTAATAAATATAAAGCAGGCTGAAACACGACCTGAACTTTATTAATAACTAAAAAGCAAATAAATAAACGAATGAATAAATAAAAAAAGAAATCCCCAAACTCATTCCAGGATGATGAGATTTATTAAAATTGCATCTTCTTCTGCACGTGATGATAAACCAAATGACCACAACATGCTTGGAGCCGTGAGTTATAGGTCTAATCAAATTTATTTCACTAAGTCAACATCAAGTTCCCATTATTATTCTTAGACAATAAAAAAAAAAAAAATTAAAAAAAATTATAAAAAACCAGCAATTCCTCAAAGTGGAGAAAAATTGCAAAAAAAAAATTGTTCGCGCCTGCAATTGCTTTCTTTAGTGCTGTATTAGCTGCTTAATGTATTATTAATTTTCTTGTTACAAGTGTGCAAGAATCGGCTCGACATCTGTGCTGTTGCGCAATGAAGCTCGACCAGTTGAAAGAAGGCAGGCAAGCAAGCACGAGCCGCGACACGAGGATCTTGACCCTCTTAAAGCCGTTCAATAACCGGTTCCACCACGAATAATTGGAATTATGATTAAGGTCCTATTGATAACGTAATAACGAGTCCCTATTGCGGGATAAATTAGTCTCAATGCGAGTTCGATGGCGGCCATATACACTGAATTAATCACTTAATTTCACATACTGGAAAAATTGCATGCAGTCGTGCTCGGCAGAGAAGTTCCCTGCAGCAAGTTTAAGGCGGAGCTTTTCTCGATTTATTGACAATTTCAATCAAACCGACTGACCTTTTTACGATTTACTTTTTTCGATGTGTGGAATTAATTGTTCGATTTGTGGATATAAATAAGTGATTCGTGGAAAAAAAAAAATTGTGGTTTTTTTCCTTAAAATTTTTTTTTTTTTTTGAAAGATGTATCTGACACTGTTTTGTTATTCATGGAAAAACCTGAGAAAGCAAAATTTACTTTTTTGTCGTTGGTATGTGCGTGTGCAGGACAAAAATTTCAAAACAAATAAGATGATTGCATACGAACAAGTTTCTTTCTATTCCGACATACAAAACATATCCATACATCGTGGTGAAAGAGAGTGGGTAGAGTGAAAAAAGTGGGGAAATGAAGACAACTTGTACCAAAGGCGGCAAATTCATCTTGTTGCTGCAATCCAATATTGAAAAATATTATTGATGCTTGGCTGGCGACGTGTATGTGCGTGATGAGCAATATTCCATTTTATTTTTATTTTTTTTCATCCTTATACATTTTAATCTTTTTTTTCTTTCTCCTCAATTGGTTAGAAAGACGAAAAGCTCGTAAACACATCACACAAAAGACATTGCCCAAAAAAAAAAAAAAAAAAAAAAAGAGAGAAAGAAAAATTCCCGCTCAAGGAAAATTCTTTTATTTAAAAAAAAAAAATATAATAAAACCAAAACAAAAAAAAAAAATTTGGCACGAAAAAAGTATTCAATTCCTCGCAAAATGGCCACTAGCACACATCACGTTGCCATTTCCAGGCACCTTTTACAGACACTTCGCAATTCCAAAAAGATTTCACTTTTCTATCATATTACACGAAACAACACCCTAAACCTCAACAGCAGCTGTTACCAAAACCTCAAAAAACATTTTTTTTTAAATTAAATAATTTTTTTTAAAATCTTTTTTTAAAAACCCATTGCAAAGTAAAAGTGACGGCAGGAAGAAAGACAAACTGACTCCTTGTGCCAATACGCATAAAGACTTTAAACGCATCAACAGTATACTTTGTCTGACCACGCATGGCGTGCTGAGCATTGCCAATGTTGCACGATTCCCCTGGTACCAACTCCTAAGTCCTGACAAGCCAGATTGAATAATCGCACTGCATTCTCTTCGTCTGACTGGGTAACCCATCGCACACTTAGACAGAAACGCAGGTAACGGTAAAGCACAACCTGAATGCGCTTCAGTCACTGCCAATTCGTCTCACACCACGAAATTTCGTTGAGAAAACCGAAACATTTTTTCCAAAAAAAAAAAAAAAAAAGACGTCATAAATTGAAAATTTCAAGAATTTGTCAGTCATCTAAAAGTTACTGTATCTCGAAATTAAATAGTAGTAAGCTTCCAGATTAAAAATATTATTACGACTAAACGTATAAATTCCACCCAAAACGCCACATGTGAAAAAAGAATTTCAAGCACGAGTTTGTGACCGTCTCATTTTTCATAACAACAACAAACCATGAATCCATCCTCTTTTTTACTCCCGTCTGTCTTTCATCTTTTTCCTTTTACCTTTTTGCCACATGAAAAGGTAAACATTAATCAACTCCCTAGATAACCACAAAAAATACAGCAGCTTCTTTTTATCATTTTTTATCATTTTTATATTTTTCCCTATCTAAAAAAAAAATAAAAAATAAAATAAAAACAAATCAAAAAAATGTTAACTTTCGCAGATCCTGATTAATTAACTTTCTTCCATTACAATCGATAAAAACCTGCCTCACAAGCATCAAGCAAAGCACTATCAGCTTTCTTTACTCTTCTAAATTTCCAAACTTCCTTTTTTCATTTACCTTTCTTTTATATCAAAATAAATTCCACTCCTCCACGTACCCCTTTCCTTCTCTTTTTCACAGCAAGCATTTTTTCCCTCCCGTTTTCCTCCTTCCTTCCTTCTCTTTTCCGCACCACTGCTGTTCTGTCAAAGTCCATCAACTGAAACACGGGCAAAGCGACAGATTGTGCTAAGGTGCGGCCGCCTCAACGCTCTTGTGATTCAACCAACTTCCCCACTACTAAAATATCGCGAAGCACCAACTTAATTTATGTTTTCCTCCCGCTTTTCCCCGACCACCACCTTCACCTTCCTTCCTCTGCCCCAAATTTCACATGACTCATCACTCTGCACATGGACCCAGTCCAACGTCTCACCTCAGCAACTCCTTCCAACTTCCAACCAAATTACATTACTTTTCTTTTCACCAAGTAAAAAAAAAAATGTAAAAATTAAAAAAATTTGATTAAAAATCCCAGAGTAAACATTTAACTTGTTGCTAAAACTAACAAAAAGCTTTTAACAAGATGCAAAGCACCTTGTCTCGCAGTTTCCCAATTGCATTAAAGCGCAATATTTCACGTGCGAAGTAGGGAAAAAAATTCTTTCTTACCTGAGCCACCAAATCAAACGCCCCCCACACCTCAGGCTAGGAACAGCGACATGTCGGCGTGGCAGGCAGAGCAGCCGACTCGATTCCGTCGACCGCCGCCACGAAGGGAAACTGCTTATTACCTTTGTACAGAGCCTTCCACTGGATCGAGGGTAGGGGCAGAGCGCCACGAGTATCGATTTGCACCGACCGCGCCACCACCACACCATGGTGAGAAACACATACTTGCACGCAGCGAAAAAACTAAGTCTCAGGACGACATTTCATTCGATCAATCTTCACTTGTTCAAAACAACTTACAAAATACCTTTATTCAACTTTCTCATTGCATTTACTTCCGCATGCGTGCGAATGCAAAACATAAACGTCTTTAATTATTCAGCTTCATTTCCAGGGAAATTCATTTAAAATACATTAAGTCCTCTAATAACTCCCGGTTATCAATTTTTCCCCCAAATTTAAAATTTCCAACGAAGAAAAAAAAATTAGTAATTTTCTCTTTTATTTTTTAAACTTTAAACTTTTCCTACTTTTCCCATTTACTGATTTCGCACTTGTACCTAAAAATTGAACAGGGGTTTTCACTTTGATCCTCTTTAGAGAGATTGCAGTCCCTATCGGTGAGGTGTTTTGCAATCACAATCAGAGCGGCGAAATGCACTTGTGGAGAAGTTCATTTTTTCGCCATAATTATTGTCTTCATTCATTCATTTCTTTCATTGATTGGCGAAGTGGAAAAAAAAGATGCGAGCAGACTTGCAGTTCTTCAATAAAGCTTAATTGGATCAGAGTCGGGAGAAACACGATGGATGAAGGAGTGTGACCACTAAAACCACTTTGCAGACGCCAGAGCAACACAACTGCCCTTTCCCATCAGTCGCGCACAACTCGATTTTGGGACTTAACCGTCAGCTAGCAAAGGATATTCTCACGTGGATATCCTCATTCCAATAAAATTGATTAGTCTTCAACACACGACATCGCGTCGACCTGGCCACCAAGTCACACCCGATAAATTCAGCCATAATTGACCCCAAAGATGGAAATAAATAAATATCAAAAACTAATATATTTTTTTTTACTGACCGGTATAGATGCTGCACTTGTTTTGTAACTGGAGAAAACTCAGTTGCTAAGGTTATCTCGAAAACAGCAACAGTTAACCAGGAAACCAGACTTGGACTCAAAATCATCGATTTGATTCTTTTTTTTTTCCTTCTTTTTTTTTTTTTTTTTTGATTTAAGGTATGTTTTTTGCGCTATCAAGTTGAAAGACGTGACTCGATGCTCAGTTTTGGAAATTGGGAGCAGTGACACCTAGAAGTTGCAAAATTGCACCGAAAGAGTTTGGGTTTGTGACGTCACTTGTTGGATGAGCGCGCATAATGCAAAAATCTTAAAATTTTGATGCAGATTTCTTATTATTTAAGAAGGAAAAGTGTAACATTCTCGAACACGAGATTTTCCCATTAATAAAATAAAGTTAAACACAAAAGCAGTACCGAGCATAAAACATAAATAAATGTCGATCGGTTCTTACAAGATTATGGACTTTATTGATGCCACTGCATTATCTTAGAAACTGATGGCGACGTTAAACTTTATTTTAAATATTTCCAACTCCTGCATCGCATTTGTATTAATAAATACCATACCTAAATTCAAAATAAAATATGACATTTGTTTTCTTTCGTAAAAATTAAAAAAAAATCCACTAAATGACTCAAAATAAATCCTCGCAACCAATTTTCCTCACATTAGTTACTTCACCTGGTCATAACCAAACACAATCTTCAACTTAATTGCGAAAACAAACAGAAAGACAAGAATAAACCAAAAGGAGCAACAATTAAACGCAGCACTAAAGCAAGTTGACGCAAACTCGCCGACGTCAGTCGCGACGTTACATTAATCCGCGGCGCCATTAAACTAGACATAACATCAGTCAGAATAAACATCAACCACAAACCAACTTTCAACTTTTTACAACTTAATCCACATTTTCATAAAACACCACACTAAAAAAAAACTTTTTAGAAAAAAAGAAAGAAACCAAGATACATTATTTTTCACTACTTCTATCCCCAACCACCACAAAAAAAAAAAAAGAAAAAAAGATGAAGAAACCCGGAGTAAAGATATTGGCCAAGTCACCAGGGGGAGTGCGAAAGACGGCAGAAGACGAAAGACGAGAGGGAGTCAGGGAGGGTTTATCTCTTGCAAAGCGCACAACCAGTTGCAAATCCCACATCCACTGGACTAGAGAATGCTAGAGTGCGCCAAACAAATCAATAGATTACTCTTTCACGCCAAACTAACTTGCACTCCCAACTGCTATCATATTTCACTAGCATTTGCATCTAATCCTCTCGTCCCTCTCCGCACTAAAACCAGGATCAAGCTCTCAAATCAACGAGAGAAATAGACGAAAACCGACACCATTGACCCAACAAAAACAACCAACAGATGAGAAAAGAAAAGACAAACGCAGACTTAATCACACTGCTCCAACTTGGTACACACCGAGCAAAACAAATGACGCCCATAAAACCCACAAACCATCTTCCCCTTTGTGCCTCTTTTTTTATTGGCTCGATCGAGAGACACTGGAGTCATAAGCAATGTTCGTGGGTCTCCCACTTGTTGACGACCATGACTGCCATCTTCAGGCCATGCCACGCGCACAGAATGCCAAAGTAGGACATTCAGACGTCAAACGTAGAACATTTGTCATAAACAGACTCGTCTTGAACAATTAACTCTTGTAAACAGATGTCGGGTTATTTTTAACTCAAGATTTTTCAGAATTTTTTTTTAAAAGAGGGAAATCGACAGACCGAAGTCAATTACACCAAAGTTTATAATGGAAAATTTTCCCAAAGTTTGAATTGGTTGAGAAGAGAAAAAAAAGAAAAGGTTTAAAGGTTAATGAAGTAAAAAGATTTCCAGACCTCCCAAAAACCCGCAAAGGCGATTTTCTCTTGGGCATTCTTGCATAAGGGAAAGGAAGTCACGTGGGAGAAGGGAATGTGGAGATGGTGGTTCACACGACAGACCTCAGCAGTAATTGTGCGGATGAGGGGCTTGGGCCAGGCTATTTTACTTCAATTAAACGCAGTCAGCGGAAGGCGACGACCAAAAGCCTCGCAAGTAACAACCCAACCCCTTTGGCCTCTGGTAAATCGGAAAAACACAAAAACAAATGATAAAATTCCCGAAATGCGCTCGAAGTCAATTTTTAATTTATTTTTCTTCCACAAAATGAGAATTTTAATAAATAATTTTAATTTTTTTTGGAAATTGAACTCCAAAAAAAGGTGAAAATGATATAATGAATCTGAGTCGGAAACTTTTACGTCCCAATTTGCACATGCACTTTGCAAATGACATCATGAAAAGCAAACAAACAGCAAGAGCCTCAACTGCCAATTTGTCTGCCTATTCCACGCTCATTAATTACCATAAACCTTCACAGGGCAACGCCTGTGATTGCCATTAGTAGAGCCGACAAGAGATTCGAACGCGCTTCCAACGCAATACCAACGCTGCTAGACACCGTGGGAGCCATTGAAAACGATGGCCAGCGCACGTAAAACAAAACCGGAGCGAGACGAGCCTATTAAAGTAGAGTAAAACGTAATTACCTTCATTTAACCAAACAAATCTCGCTTGCCTTGAATTGCAAGTTTTCGCAACAAGAAAACAACGCACTTCGCGTACGACAGCGCTCGTAATTCTATTTCCCCGTCGACAGCTGATACCCGCTTGCTCACATACATATATACAGGTGTGTCAACTTGCCCCACCTCGTATGAAATGCCCAAGTGACTTGCTGGCGCCAGACTAAGCCTCCAGTCCACTTTGTCGGCTGTCCGCAGACTTCCAATATAACTTTACTTCATTTTCAACTTTTTACAAATGTCCATATATTCCCCAGAATTATTGGAGGTAAAAATTAATCAAATTTATAAAACAACATAAAATAAAAACATTTCTAACCATTTCCCCCGGGAGTTATTAGAAGAATGATTTTTTTTTTTTTATATTTTAAATTACACTTTTACGATTGCATTGTATACACATACCTGATAGCGTGTATTCTCCAGAGTGTAATGTGGCATTCAATTAATTAACCTATGACACGCACCTTAATGGCACACATAGGTGTGCACAACTGACTTCACACAAATGGATTTGCCCCAAAACCCACGAGAAGCTGCAGAGTAAATAGCAAAATTACTTTTCTTCTTCACTGCCTCCTATTGATTTTCTATATCCAATTTCTCCAGTATTTATACACGTTCCCATCCACCCATTGCCAAAAAAAGGAATAAAATTATTGCACCGCTATTATTCGCCAACATTTCTTCCAACTTTTTTTTACATTCATTCATTCATTCATCCATTTCATCCCCCTGAACAAAGTGAGTCGATTCTCTCATTATCACATAATCAAGCAAATTCTAATTATCGATTGCACCCAAGAATTATCATCAATCTTCCCTACATTTATTGAAAAATCCATTCATGAGCAGAATAAAAAATTAAAAAGAAATCCTCGAGGTGGCGTCGCAGCCAATTGTACTGTACATCAAGGCCACAACGCATAAAAAACTAAATTTGTTAGTCAAAAATTTCTGCTTTAAAAAAAAAAAATCTTGGTGCAAACAATTTATTACGACAAACGTGATTTATGGTCTCCAAATATTACACTAAACAAAATTTGTCTTAACATTAACCAGCGTGCGCTTTGCAACTTTAAAACTTTGTTGTGCGCATTTTTTGTGTGTACGGCATAAAATATGTTAAACCTGTTGCATTTTCCCCTCTTTCCAAATTCCTTTTATCTGTCTGGTTTAAAGTTGAAGGCCACAGAAGCTGATCAACAGTTAAATTGAAAATGCCTAATGGAACCGAAGCTATTCCTCGTACCTGAGTGAATTGGACACTACCTTGATCCTTACAAGAGGGCAAAGTGTCCTACAAGAGAAGCCATTTGGGGCTTCTCACGGCGTAGAAGAAGTTTGAAATGGCAGTAAAGCGAGTGCTCAACGATCCTCACTCGGCTTCAAGTGCCCTAATGTAGTGCCCAACATAGGGCTCGTCTCCGTACACAAGCAGCACGAGACGAAAAAAATAGGGCCGGGATGAGAGAAAGGATTGGTAAACTTAAATTGAATTAACCCCAGATAAAACACGCGAGAAACAGAAAAATTTTTTTTTCTTTACTTGAATTTTTTTAAGACTGATTGAACTAAGTAAAATAGAAGAAAACAAGACGAGATAAAAATGCAAAACTCGTACAAGGAAAACGTTTCAAATTCAGTTTGATAATTAGGCAGTGCAGCAAAACACATGCTAAATCCCACATTTTTTTCTCACTTTCTAACTTCTGCGCATGCCCCAACCATCTAAAAAAAAAGTTCTGCTAAATTCTAACTTCCAATTTCATTACTGTAAACCAACTTCTTCACCTGGCGCAAAACACGTGCCACAAATTTCTATTTCTTTACTCCACCTCCAGATGAAAATATGTGGGTGTAAATATGACATAATAAGAATATCCGTCTCACTTTTCATCAAGCACACAATTGGATGTGGTAGAAGAAAATGGCTTTTAAGAGTCAAATGAAGAAGAATGAGCGCCTCCATAGATTATCCTCTACTTTGCAGCAGACAAGACGATTTATGAGCGCGCCCCAAATCCCTCGAGATATTGTGGCTACACGAGCTAATAACAAAACCTCACCGCGTTTTGTCACCACCGAAAATATGTACGCCCGCCCAGCCTATATATAATAAATATATAAATATATGGCTCTTCTTCAGTGCTGATTCAATAACTTATTAACAAGCTCAAGTGATGACATGATCACCAACATAAACCAACTCCCATTCGGTGCACGTGCTCCAAATGAGAATCTATGAACTGCACATCCTCGCAGATAATTCAACTCGACCGTCCTCGTAGCCCAACTTGTGTAAACCTAAGTCTTTAGCAAAGGACACTATAATAAAAAGGAAAAATGCACTCTCGTTGCCACTCGGAGCCAGTCGAATTATAAGTGGGCCAAAAAGGAAGAAGGAGGCAAAAAGGCGTCGTAAAAACCTTCATCTATTATTAATTCTCGTAACATAAGGGCATCAAATTATTTCCCAAGTGCACTTTCAGGCCTAATCCTAATCTATAAAGAGATATTTACTCGTCTCTTGTAGCCTTCACTTAATCCCGTAATCGAGTCGACCTCGACGTGCAAAAGTTAGGCCTAATCCAATAAAATAAGTGTAAATCCAAGGTTGTAAAATATTAACCAGATACAGTGAAACCCGTTTATAACGTTTCTCTAGGGACCGGCTTGAAAAGGATGTTATAACCGAGTTTACACTATATTCGTACTCGCTTATAACGGAAGCGATTTTACGATATAATCGGATAGTGTATTTTTACGTTACAACAGCATACAGTATTCGCTACATATTTCTTTGTTGTGTGTCGTGTCTCGAATGGCGTCATTTCTGCTATAAAAGAGTAAATTTCATATTTGAACCATAGAAACGTTATACGTTATAAGCGGGTTTCCGCTATAAACGTTTACGTTATATCAGAATTTCATTCTATAACTGGAAGAAGGTTTCATCCGGAGAAAAAAAGTTACGTTATAATAATAAAGTTTACGCTATAAGCGAGTACTGTACGTTACTCCCAAGTTCCACTGTCACTTTAAGCAAAATTACCGCAGTGATAAAACATCATTTTAAATGTCTAATGGTTTCATTTATTTTTGCCTGTTTGAATATTTTTTTAAGCTTAAAAAAAAAAAAAAAAAAAAGAAAGAAATCGACTAACATTTGAAATTTAAACCTGAAAATGAATAAAGGGTTAAACACTAACCCCTTGTCGCCGACCGTGGGCACTGGAGGGTTAGAAACGACGAGAGGCGATGTCAAGAGTGCATATTGGTCTTGTATTTTATGTGGCCGTAGCGTGGGAAATGATGCTCCTATAAAAATTCGCTTATAACGGCTACTACTATTACATGGTGAGCAAAGCAGAGCAGGACCCGACTCAATTGTTCCTGACGAGCTACTCGATGGACCATTAGCTGCAAAAAGAGCAGGGGTGTCTCGCCCCCATCTTCCCCTACAACTTCCTTCCCCCCAGTGCCTCCCTCCACCTCGCACGACGTCCGCTTCTTAAGGGACTCGTTTACTTGATAGAATCCGCTCTATCGACGATGGACAGATGAGGGTAAGCCAATACAGACTGAGGCAAGGATGCTGAGGGTTGCCATTTTATGCCTGACTAACTTTCTACTATCAAATATCGAACATACAATGTTCATCGAAGCGTGGAGTAAAGAAAAGGGAACGAAAAAAATCCAACGAGGGAAAAGGGAATTATGGCTAATTAGAAACAAGTTTTTTTTTTTCTTCTTTTCTTGAACTAAAATTTAATTTTTTCTTCTGTTAGAAAAGTAGTTAAGCCGATTTTTGAGTAAAAAGAACGGGTAAGCCGTTTTCCGAGTCATCATCGCATGTGTAGTGCCTTCAACGAGCAGTGGAGTGATGATACCACAGTTGTGTGCCGTCCGACATCGATTTTTATCCAAAAACAATGTCGTAGTTTATTAAAGTGGTATAAAGAACTCTGTGGCGTGGAATATTGTGTTGTGAATCGATATGCGCTTACAAAGTAAGCTAAGGTTAGATTGGTTTTTGTAATAAGGCTTAAATACAGAAATATCTATCCATATAATAAAAGAAAATTTCTCGAGGGGTTCTGCTTCCGTCACGGAAGTTGGGTTCTGTTTCCGTCACGGAAGTTGTAATCGGCAGCGGTTGGCATTGTTG
>JAQFZP010002743.1:0-12447 GCA_034695745.1 Geophilus truncorum | reverse complement strand
GAACATGACATCACCTGGTGGCAAAATTTAAAACTAAAATGAGTTAAGTTTTTAATAAAAAAATTTAAAAATAAATAAATGAATTAAAAATTGAATGTTGTGATCACTAAAATATTTACAGTATTAAAACAAGCTGTTTTTGATACTTTTTTTTTTTTTACAATTTGTACAAAGTTTGTCTCATTAGAATCTCAATGTGATAATTGAAAAATAAGTTAGAATTTAATATTCAAGAAATTTCTGTATTATTGCTTCCACTTCATAGATCACCGCAATAATCTTCATCGCTTTCTAATTATTTTGCACTTAAATTTTAGGCAATTTATAGAACCTTTTTTATTGATAAAAATTTTAAAAATTACAAACTAGAATTTTAGCATTTGACATAACTCGTCGTCATTTATTCGTCTCATTGCACTAATTTAAATATCTTAATTTACACTCTAAAATTTTATTTATGTATTTTTTAACTTGATTTTAGACTAACGCAGTAAATTTCAATTTTTGCAGGTGAAAATAAGAGCGCGGTTTTATCGTGGTTTCATTGATTCGAACCTGCATTAAATCAAGGTCGAAAGAAAAGCGATGCTTATAGCATTGCTTTTCTTTCGACCTTGCATTAAATTTCAGAACTCAACATGTGTACTTCGAATTGCAAAGCGCCGACTAGTGACAAATTTTAATATTAGGAAACAGTTAATGTGTTTGATTCCAAATGTATTTCTCAATTGACAAAGCAAATAGTGATTGAAAATAGAGTAATAAAAATATTTTAATCACATAAAGATTTTATTGTTGGTAACGATTAAGGAAAGTCAATTTTTCTTCCAGAAAAAAAAAAAAAAAAAAAAAAAAAAAAAAAAAACAGCTGTTTTTCATCTCGATTTTGATTATGACACATTAGTTACAGATATTGAATGAAATCATCATTTCCTGTGTATTATTTTAAAAACTCTTATTATTAATTAAAAAGTATATTTATTTAATAATAAAATAAAAAAATAATTTTAAAACGTTCATAAAAAAAAAAAAAAAAAAAAAAAAAAACATGAAAATTCAGATTTGATTATATATGCCACCACACCCAAACCAAAACTTCTCCCAAAGAAAAAAAAAAACAGGAAAAAGTGTTCTTGACATCATTAAGATTATTGCCCTCAACACGAATTCGCGCCATCTGTCGGCGAACCCCAGCTAGTGAATGGATGGCAAAAAAGCCACGATGAAGTTAAAAATCAAAGCTTGAAATAATTACCGGGTAAAGACAACTCCCGTATTCCACCACTTTAAAACCGATTACCCAGCAATGGCTTTAATCGAGCTAAAGGGTAAGTAGCAATAAATACCAGGTGGTCTGTCATTTGACAGGTGTGCTCAGCAATGATTTTTTTATTTGCAGGCAACGATTGTGTGTCGATGATTGATTTAAACTCGAGCGACAACTTATTTGCACAGTTGGCTCGGCTATAACTACTCGAATATTTAGTTAAACCAAAATGATCCTTGTTGTTTCAACGAATCTATGAAGAAGCGCTCAAGTTTGGATCTCATTCATGGTATCGTTGGTACCAATTCGAATTCATCAGGTTCAGGTACCATGGCAAGTGGTACCGGCATTGATATTGGGCGCCACTCAACAACACCGTCTCTTATATACCTCATTAGCCTAAATGCTCTGACATGCGGCATGGAATTCTGTGTCAGTGCTGGATTTGCTTATGTACCACCTTTACTTTTGAAACTCGGTTTTAGTGAATCTGCCATGACGTGTTTGATGGGAGTTGGTAAATTTTATTTCTATTTTGGTGTGTTGCAATAATGGGGAACAGCATCTCTCACGATATTATATTATTTTAGGGTTTTATTTCAACATTGTTACAACACACTTGCATCAATAGTGTGAATTTTTAAATGTTTAATTTTCTGTTTACATTCAATTTAGGTCCATTTGTCGCGTTAAGCGTTGTACCTGTCCTAGGCAGCTACAGTGATACTTACCGTTCTCGATACGGTCGTCGACGACCGTTTATACTAGTTTTATCGTTATTGGTATTATTTTCCCTCATCTTAATCCCGTTCGGTGAATTATTTGGTCGCATGTTGAACAGCAGAAAGTTGGGGATTTTAATCACAGCGTTTGGGATTATTCTGCTCGACTTCAGTTCTCTGGTAAATTTAAAAACACAATCACAAATTTAATTATTAAAATATTTTATTTTTTACAGTGTTGCCTTAATCCGAGCGAATCCCTCATATCCGACACCGTTCGCGGCACAAAACATACGAAAAAAGCGTTCACGGTTCAATCGTGTATGCTGAGCGTCGGCGGCTGCATCGGTTTCCTCATAACTTCCACTAACTGGTCGGAAACGATATTAGCACAATTTTTAAGGACCCAAGAACAAATTGCATTTATAGTTATTTTTATATTACTCGTATTCTCCCTCTCGATTACGTTGTTGGTTGCCAAAGAGAATACCTTAACGTCTCCTGCCAAACTGGGGTCTTCAAGCGACTCGCTCCTCGTGATCGAAGACGGCGGCTACGATTCAGCAAGTAGCGATATAAGCGAAGACCTCCCTAAGTCGTCACCCAAACGCACACTGGGCACTTACATTTCGCTCAAGTTGTTACCGAAGTACACGATGCACGCCGTCACCGGATCCATGTTCCTAATAATGAAGCGAATCCGTAACATGTTGCACACCTGTCTCCTTATTCTACGTGTTGTCATTTGCACTCCGTTGCGAATCATGTCCGGCATTCGGTCGGCACCGATCGTGCTCAGGCGTTTGTTCATGGCCGATTTTTGCAGCTGGGCTGGGATTTTATGTCTGAGTATGTTTTACACAGATTACATCGCTCAGGGAGTTTTTAGAGGAGACCCGAATGCAAAGGAAGGCAACAGTGCAAGAGTGAGGTTCGACACAGGTGTGCGAAGAGGCAGCTGGGATCTCTTACTTCATAATATTATTGGTAATTATTTGAGGGTGTTAGCAACGCGAGAATTTTATCCCGTGTTGTTAATGATTTTTTTTTTTTTTGTTTTTTTTTTAGCTTTGATTTACGCTACTTTCATACAGAATTACATAGTTCAAAAATACGGTATACGCTATGCATATCTAAGTGGTCTTCTTACCTTCGCCTTGAGCATGTTGGGAATTCTGTGCAATAGCAATTTGTTTATTATTAGTTCCTGCACAGCGTTGTCAGGGATTGGTTTTGCGACCATCACATCTGTTCCCAACACATTAATTACCGGGTATCAAACAGACACAGCGGTAAGTTAAATAAATACATAAAATAATTAACAGTTTAGTCTAATTATTAATCATAAAAATGTTGTTTTTCTAGTTATATTTTTTCGACGTTAAAAGCGAAGGTGATCGCGGAATGGCATCGGATATTGCAATACTGAACTCAGCGTATTACTTAGCGCAAATTACCTTAGCTGTCTGTATCGGAGTGTTAGTCGACACATCTGGTACCGTGACCGCCTACATAATTGTCGCGTGCGCATTCGGTTGTTTAGCTTTTACATTGGGTTCTCGCATAATATTTACAGTGACTGATGCTAAAAAATTACAAGGAACAAGTTTGTAAAATGATATACGATGGTTGTGAAGTTCACAACTGCAACTAACATAATCTTTTTTAAAAATGTTTTTTGCATTTTGCTCGCTGCAATTAGTTCTCTCAATGTTGTGTTTTTGTATCTCTATTATACCGATACCTAAAAATATTTTTAAAATAATGATATTAAATATTTATTTTTTCTTGCATTGTATGTAACATTTATAAATATATATCTATATAAATATATTTTATAAAATGTTTTGATATCCCTTTTTAGGGAGGGACAAAAACGAGTGATTTGTGTACATAAATATGTGTAACTCAGTTAAATATGTTTATAAAACCCTCTTTTTTTTCTTTTATACGCCATAATTTACAATGCAAATTAAAACTGGAATAATAATAATAATAAAATGTGTCACTCTTATTTCGACACCTGCATTGCACCAACTTTTATCCTTACACAAACACACTTCTAACGTATAACCATCTTCTTTTTCTTGCGTGTAACAACCAGTTTCTTTAGAAATTGCGCAGAAAAATGTCTTATTTAAAACACCACCTAAAAATAACAACAATAAAATCAATGAAATTTATTATTTTAACCTTACAGACAAAACTCACCGTCTAAATAATAAGTCCACTGCGCACAACGGCCACTTTGACCACCGGAAGTGGGACAAGCGTTTGGATAACAGTACTCACGGAGTACTTCATACCCGTGTGTCTTATCATATAATCCTGGTCTGTATATGCCTTTGCACTGAGGATTCATTTTAGGGTTTTCTTTCGATAGTCCAAGTTTGTGTTCGTCAACGTCAGTGTTCTCACAAGTGGTCAAGTTGTTTCCTTGTTGGTCACCAGCTTCCCAAGAACACTGGAAACACCACAGAACTCCCGCTAATAGATAAAACATTAAAACATTAATCTATTTATTTTTTTAAATAAAATTAAAAACTTGACTTACACGACAGCGGAAGTGATGAGAGTATATAAATTATTACTACGCATGATTTTATATTTGTCATGATTAACGAAAGAGAAATAGGAAGTATATTTTAAAAACTAAGACAAAATACTGCAAAACATTGTGGATTTAATCTTATCACGAAATGGAGATAATAAATAACGTCACAGGTAAAACTGAGCGATTAAAGAATTTTATTTACAAACATCAATCTCGTTTTCATCTTGAAACAAGCGAGATACGTAATCAGAAAGCGGTAATCGACTAATGCCTCGATTTCTTATTATTATATTTATCAAATCGCAACTTGACGATTTGATCAGTTGGTTTAAATTAATGCGAACAACGGATTGACTTAATTTAGGATTTGGTAACGGCCAATTTAATCCGAAATGATGTCGATGAACCTGAGATTTAAAATGCTATTAATAAATTTAACTAAAATTTAAAATTAAAAAATACCTTAAACATTTTCCCACTCGAAGTATGCCAAACAAGTCCCTCAACTTGTCCATCGGAAGACTCGAACCATTTTGCAATCTCACTTCTCTCAACTGGAACATCATAAGTAGCTGGAATGACTCCATGTTCAACATAAACGTGAAATGGATGAGTTTTTGATCCCAACCCTGTTAAAAAATATTTTTTTTTAATGATTATTATAATCAAAACTTGGCAATTATTTGTTATTACCGTAAGGATTGCCATTGATATTCGTCCCGATTAATTCCAGAGTTTTACCTTCGAGTGAATTGAGATTCACAATTGTAAATTCAAATGACGAATCATCATTTGCAGATAATCTGAGCATCAAAATAAGTCTCTGATCAAGATCCACAGCTGACAAATGCCAGCAATGAGTTCTCGATGTTGCATCGATTGGAATCCAACCAGGAATGTGACCGTTTGGTAGCGGTAACAACTTGCCATCTTTATCTCTCGAAATATTCAACATAGGAATCCAATTTTCAGGTACTTCTTTGTAATCTTTATCGAAATTCCATAGGAATTCAGTGTCGTGTTTGGTTTTCCAGTGTTTGCAGCGTTTTTCTCCATTTTTTGTCGGTTTGCGATCCCTTCTGACCCACAGCCAGCATTTGCCTTTAAATGTTGTTACAAAACAACTCGTTCCATCAATTTTTTCAGTGACGAGTGATGAACTTAAAAAAATGCGCGCTTCTGGTGCAATTTGATCAGATGCAAAAACCTATGAATAAACGGTTCATTAATTATTAAATTTATGATGTATTTAATAAGATATGAGTACCTGGAAACCAGTACGAGTCCACTTTTTCGATTTTGTGTTTTCATTTACTTCTACTTCGAAAACACATGAGATTTTCTGCTGCACGTTGCATATCGAAGCCATTGCACCGTTCGACAAAATTAACCAATGCCGTTGTTGTTGTTTGGCTCGATTGTCGATTTAGGTTTAGTTCGTATTTTAATCACTACGCGGCGCTACTACCAAGGAGCTTCGTAACCATTGGTAACCATGGTGTTAGTTTGTTTACAATTAGCTTAGACTAAATCTGTGAATGATGCCAGCTAAGAAGTCATTTAAAAGAAATGTGGAAAGTTTGCCAAGCATATCTAAATCAATTGATGAAAGGAATGAGGATAAAATTTCCGGAAAGGAAATAAAAAGACCAAAAAAACGTAAACAAAAACTCGAGTAAGTTTTTAAAAAGTTGTTTTTGTTTAATAATGTTGTTATAATTGAAATGAAAAATTAATTTCAGTGTAAAACCAAAGCCAAAACAATCCTTCGAGCAAGATTCAGAACTAGTGCAACATATAGAATTCTTAAAAGACGACATTGTTACCATAAGTTCAACAACCTCTCAAAAATGTGTATTAGATGAAGCAAATGTGAATCAATTATCAAATGGAGTTTTTCTGGAAGTACCAGGTATAAATAAAAAGTAAAAAAAAAAAAAAACAACACAAAACAAACTGAAATTTGAATAAAAAATTGCAGGTGGTTTTAAAGAAATCAAAAAGAGCGAACTCGAAGTAATGATGGATGTCTGCGAACCTTACTCACGACTTAAACTACAATTTAAATCTGATTTATCAATACTAGTCCAAAAGCTTTCACATCGTGTTACGAGTTTAGGACACGGATTGCTCGCAGGCATTGCATTATGGGAGTGTATCACGGTAAATTATACATTTGAATTCCATTTCACAATTTGAAATTATACTGAAATAATTAAACAATTTCAGGTGTATTTCCTTCATCCACCAAACTTCTCCCATTCGGACTTTGCTCTCCATTTTACATCGATCGTTTCCTTCTCGCAAATTTTCTTTTTCACGTTACTCGTGATTTGTTTGATCGACACTTTGGATCGCGCCGATCTAGCTCGAGTCAAATCAAACATCGTCCGTCACCTTTTCCTACTTGGTTCCTCGAGTATCGTGACAATTATGTATTTCATCTGTCTGATTCTAACGTTATACATCTCCAATATTGAAACAAAATATTCGGAATTTTTAACTCCGAATGTGACGAATTTAAAGGAATGGCAGGTATAAAACTAAAATACTTTTAAAAAATAAATTTTACTTAAATTTTGCGCATTAGGTGACGCAAAGTGACCACGACACCTGGTGGAACATTGTTGTTGCGCGGTGTGTGATTCTATCCATTTCGTGGATCATTTTGAGCCTCTGGCCACCCGAATCACGTCTTCTCTTACGTCTTGAGGAAATCAAAGAAAATGAAATGATTAAAGACGACATTCCAGACTCGATGGTTCTGTGACATAAATAGAAAATATTTATTTCATCTTATATATATTTTTTTAAATTATTCTGGATTTATATAATAATAATAATAATAACTTATATTTTTTGTACGTTACTTAACACAAATACAGCTCACAACCAAATAAAATTGCAAATTATATCTCTGAAATACATTTGTTTAGTTAGTTAGTTAATTACTAACGCAAGAAAACGCCTCGATATACAGTTTAAATCTACAAAAATATGCCAGCATTTTAATACATTACCACTTCGCGGAAATGTTATTAGTAGCCCACAGCTAAACCTTATCTCCACGTTTGTGTAAATAAGATTAGAAATCAGAAATGTAACTCGTTTAGTAGTCGTAGTCGAAATCCTTCAGTTTGACGTATAAACAGCAAGAAAAGATCATACCAAATAACTAAAAATAAAGATAAAGATAAGTTAAATTTCTGTCACTTTCCCTTTTGCTTAACAAAGTTATTAACCTGAACGATGCAAATTCCAAGACCAACAGCGCCGAGAATGATGAGATGTTTTCGTAAATTCGCATCTACGAACGACTCGATGCATCCATTCTGTAACCAAAGTAAAAAAAAAAATAATTAAAAGTTTATATTAGAAATGAGTTTATAAATAGTCGAAGTATGTAGTTTGAGCTTACATAAGCATAGATGTTTGATGGATGCACAACTGCTCCGCAATTCTCACGTTCGCTGATGCAACAACTTTCTGGCACTAAATTTATTGGTTTTGGAATCATAGCTTGCCATTTGCTCTGCTGCCAGTCTTTATGTGAAAAGGCACCGCAACATTTGTACTAAAAATGAAAATTAATTAAAAATAATTATAAAATGTGAGAGAAAAAAATTATTACTTCTCGTTGCATTGCATCAATAGCTTCAGTTTTATCTTTGTCGAATTTGTAGTTTTCAATTAACGTTTCTTTCATATTTGTTTCCATCTCGTGCCAAACTTGATCTTCGTAAACATACGCCATAATTCCTGCTGTTGCTTCCATTAAGAAAATTAACAGGAGCAGGAATGTGTACTAAAATATAAATTATTTTTTTAAAGAACAAATGGCAGTGATTTTAAATTTTTTTATATGCAAATTACCACTAATAAGATGCATCTGTTTTCTCGAACAGTGCCAAAACATCCAACGATGCTAACAAGGATAGTGATAGCTCCGGCAGTGATTAATAGATAAGCAATCACTGCATATGTGTCACTCGTAAGCAGTGAAATGTAGAATTGTTTCTCAAGTATCGTCCACAAACCAACGCCTAAAACTGCACATCCAGCGAGCTAAAAATAAAAAAAATTAAATGAAGGCGGTTAAATGAAGATAAAAATCGAATTTTATACTCACGAAGAAGATGAAATTGAATATGAAAAGGACGTATTTCAAGAAATTCACACTGCAGCATCCATCTTCTCTTGATTTTTTATATGGCGCCATCACATCCTACTTGAAAACTGTGATTCCTGTCGATTAAAAACACAGCTACAAGTGACTGAACGCTCAATTATGCAATGGGTGGGCGTTTGGGTTACGTTTTTTCCCCAATCTATTTTGGCATTTGCCTTAAATGTCCATCACCGAACGTCTGCCCAATTGGTTAATTTGCAAGTGGCCTTGGGACTGAGAACAACATTTTACACAGTTCATCAATGTTGTTACGTGGTGTAATTGAAGCAATGACAAATGAGTCCATCGCAACTTGTTACGGGTTTAGCTCAGAGGGATTTATTTTGAATAAATTTTTGGTGGGAACTGGGAAGGTTCAATGACCATCAATCAAATGTTTTTCCACTGTGGCAAACCACCTTTTAATGTTTACAAGTGAGAAGTCACGTGAAGTTGACGTTGTTGCTTATCTACGCTTGGTTGAATGTAAATATTGCACACCTCGAATGCGCACGTACCTTAATTTGATGAATCCATGTGCAGATGGTGATGAATATTAAATTGGGGAACTCGAGCATCTC
This sequence comes from Geophilus truncorum, assembly GCA_034695745.1. Taxonomy (NCBI): domain Eukaryota; kingdom Metazoa; phylum Arthropoda; class Chilopoda; order Geophilomorpha; family Geophilidae; genus Geophilus; species Geophilus truncorum. The sequence goes on along the minus strand of JAQFZP010002743.1, from coordinate 3,155 downwards.
ACTCCTCCCCTCCAGGCTACATAAATAAACTCAACTTCGCCGCCCGCCTAAAGAGTAAGCTCAAAACACAAATTAATTTACCCTAAATTATAAACGTGTGTATTAAAATATTATATTTTTAATTTAATTAATTAATTTTTAAAATAAAAGTGATAAAAGTTTATTTTCACTCTGTTGATGGTAAGTTTAATTAAACAAATCGCCAGTAGGTGGCGACAGTGTCACATTTAAATTTCGTTGACCAACTTGTGATTTATGATTTTTTTAAATAAAAAAAATAATTTCAAACAAACTTAAAAATCTGTGGCAATATTTTTTTTATTTTTTTATGTTCAGGGCTAGAAATCTTTATATTAAGAATTAAGGTAATCAATAGAGGGCAGTAAATTATATTTCAACTTATTAAAAAATAAAACATCCTCGGCAACCTAAACTTTCTAACTTGTAAGAATGAAACATAGAAAAAATAACGAATCATTTACATATTTAAATATAATCTATGGTTTTCCTGTCACTTGTTGTTGTTGTGGATCTTGTTTCTGTTGTTCAGAAGGTTGATTATGCAGTTGCGGTTGTTGACTCGGTAGTTCGATGTTTTGTTGTGAGGGTGGAAGTTGTTGATTTGGAATCTGGTTCTGACTCGGTACTTGTTTTACCGGAACTTGTTGATACTGCTGTTGCTGCTGTTGTTGATGTTGAGGTGGAACCTGTTGATACTGTTGCTGATGTTGTGGAGGAACCTGTTGAAACTGTTGCTGATGTTGTGGAGGAACCTGTTGAAACTGTTGCTGATGTTGAGGAGGAACCTGTTGATACTGCTGTTGATGAGAGGGATCTTGTTGAAACTGTTGTTGCGGAATTTGTTGATACTGCTGTTGATGCGGGGGCATTTGTTGATAACCCTGCTGATTTGGGTGGTAATTCGGAGGCATTTGGCCCTGCAAATGAGGCGGTACCGGTTGATATCCTCCATTGATATAATTCGAATCACCCCATGGATTTATCTATTTTTTAAAAAAAATATTTTATTTATTTCTATATAAAATAAATGTAAAATATTATCTCAATTACCCCTTGTGCAGCCAAATTTGCTAATTCCGCCTGCCTCATCTTCTCATAGATTTCATATTCTTCCTTCGTGAACTGTTCTTGTTCATCCAACCCTTGCCAGCCAGGATCCTCCTCAAATTCTCTTCGTTTTGAGTAGTCAATAAATTCCTTGTAACTTATAAGGCCATCTCTATCACTATCGCTCTGAACAAAATAAAAAAAATATTTCAATTTTAAAATAATTTCAATTTTGTACTTTTAAATCGTACTTCTTTAAAAACGTGTTCCCTCATCCTTTCCATTTCCTCCACTCGCTCCCTCATGTCATCATGCGTCATATTTGGATTGTACATTTTATTCAGCTCATTTCTGAAAATTGCTTTCACCTCATTCATGTCCCAACGACCATCAGAATCGATATCGTGCATCCTAAAGAACGTCTTCAAATCAAATTCTTCTCCGGGTAACTGGTCTTCTTTCTCCCACACCTCTTTAAACTGTTCTTTAGTTCCCTGAAACACAAAATAAAAATGAGAAATCACTAAAATTCCCACATTTTTAAAATTTTTTACAGGATGATGTAATTTCGGATGTTCCCTGTGTTTACGTATTTGCTCTTGATATTCTTCTTCTGCTTTTTTACGATGCTCGTCGTCCATTTGCTTGAGATGTTGTTGTCTTTCAAGTTCCTTTTCCATCTCGTAGTTTTTAAACTCATCTCGTCGCTGTTTATCTGCTTCATCGATATCTTTTGTCGCCTGTAAAATCAATTTTCTCAAATCTTCAACTTCAAACGTGTGCGTATTACGGTGATCTAGGTGGTTTGGAATCTTGATTTGTTTCCTATCTAATCCTAAATGAAAAAAAAAAAAAAAATTAGTTAAAGTTGTTAAATTATTTTTTTTAAATATTTCAAACTAAAAAACATCATGCAACATGCCCTATATAACTACGAAATATATCCAAAGAAACGCCTCTAATATGTGTTAAATCTTAAAACCAAGGTGAAACGTTAATTTATTTTAATAAATAAATTCGTGCTTTTGTAAAAGGGTGTTTTTAATTTTAAATGAAAACTCCACCACCGAACCTGGGCCCCAGACTTTGTTCCATGATGAACTGTACACACCCTGGTTCAATTCGTCCTGTTGTCGAACCATGTGACGAATTCGCTCTACTTCGCTACGTTTTAATTCGTCCAACTTGGTCCTCACATTGTGGTTAACGTAGGCCAACTCTCGCGCAATTATGCCAGTCTGCAAAAAACAAAATAAAAAAAATTGGCAATGATTAAATCAAACGTCAGTATTAAATTGAGTTACTTTTATGTCTTGTTCAGTCGCGTTCGCTAATTTATTCTTAAATGCTTCGTCCTTTTCTAGCTCCGCGACAACTTCTTGAAGATATTTAGCATAATCAATGTTCTGAAACAACTAAAAATAGAAAACATTAATTAATACAAGACTGTCATACTTTAAATTCGTTTGTACCTTTGATTGGTCGTCTGTTTCGTCGGTTTTCTTCTGATTAACAGGTGGACCAACGACTTCGACGACGAAAATAGTCGACAATACAAACACGAAGAAAATTAATCCCATTGTCCTGTATAAATAGTCGAAATTGAGGTTTGAGAAACGAGTTCAACACGGAAATAGGTCGAATGGAACCAAGAACTGTTCAAAAAATAAAATTTAACTCGTGCCAAAAATTTATTTCTAAGTGCGTTTCGGTCTTAAAGTTCCACGCAATATGTTGAATTGAATTTCAAGGTCTTTGATTCTTAATTGACAGTCATTCAAGGTTACTCACCAAGCAGTTGTCAAAATCAGCGGCAGATGAAAGTCTGATTAATGAGTATTTTCCTAAGTAATGGCGCCCTAGATCTCGGTTAACAGATGTCGATCGCGATTACGAATGTGTTGTAATGTCTTTCAACGAGATCAAAAAATAAAATGCGATGGACTTAAGTATTAAGAGATCGAGATGATCTTGAGAAGGTACACGTTTCCTAATCCACAATTTCCGGTTCATATCATATGTGAAAAAACTTAAATGACGAAATATTATGTGATTGGTTGATGATGATTACACTGTCAGCAAACCGG
>JAQFZP010002742.1:0-12449 GCA_034695745.1 Geophilus truncorum | reverse complement strand
TCTGCTCTGCAGCGCTACAACCTGCACAAATTTGGCTCATTTGGCTCATTTACATACACATCCCAGCCGTGAAGTATGTTACTTGTCGCGTTTCGACGGTCATCTATTCTAAAAGAAATATATCGTAACACACGAATTCTTACTGTATGTCTGTTTCTTTTCAAATTGTTTACTGAATTAGCATATCCTAGTTGTTATCACATTTCAGTAATAAAAATGTAAGAAGTTTAAAGTCCACCCTCTTTACAATTTTTTATTATCGATAATTAATTACTATTTATCATGTTTCTCGGTTTGAAAATTAATTTTTAACATTTATTTGCAGGTAAAGCAAAAATCTAATCACTGCCCACTTGTTTGCACTCAGAAATCATGGAAAAATCACAGCAAATTGACATCAGTTGATACAATTCCAAATAAACTCTTCCATACATCACAAAGTAATAAATCGAACATTTCCGATTCACAATTATTTATTTCTTTTATTTTCTTTTCTTTTCTTGTAATAGCATGTCATGAAATCGTTCAGTTCTTTCTTTCCGACATCGGAGAAGGAATTCGCGAGGTTTCCATAAAGGAATGGTAAATTACTACCGTACTTTTTATTTTTAATTTTTAATTTTCTAATTTGAATTATTTTTAGGTATGTCAAAGTCGGAGACAGTGTGAAGCAATTTGACAGCATCTGTGAAGTACAAAGCGACAAGGCATCGGTGACGATAACTAGTCGATACGACGGTATCATAGAAAGACTTCATTACGGCATTGATGAAACTGCATTAGTTGGAAAGCCGTTAGTGGATATAAAAATTAGCGATGATGGTAATGACAGATATTGATTTATATTCGATTGTAACTTCTTATAGTTTAGTTTGTTTATTCTAGCATCTCAAACTCAAGCGCTGGATGAAGTGCAGGATCAAGACGCAGTTATTTTGTCTCAAACGGCTGACCAAGTAATGAGTACTTTTGATAAAGTACTCACTACACCAGCCGTCCGCCGTTTGGCGATGGAAAATAAAGTAAATAAGTAAATTGTGAATATGTATTTTTGCGGTCAGAGACTATGGTATATAAATAATTATCACTTTATTTTTAAAGATCCGATTGAGCGAAGTGAAGGCTACTGGTAAAGATGGCCGAATTTTAAAAGAAGATGTACTTAAATTTCTCGAAATGCCAAGAATGAGTTCTAAACCAACTGCCTTGACACCGCCGAGCACAAAACCAATTTCAAAACGACCGTCGGAACCATCTACTACTACTACTTTTCAACCAGCTGCAGCAGATGCAGTAGGAAAAGACAGGACAGAAGCAATTAAAGGGATCCAGAAAGCAATGACTAAAATCATGCAGGCTGCCAACAAAATTCCACACTTTGGCTACTATGACGAAATCAATTTGTCTGAACTAGTTAAAATGCGTGGGTATCTCAAGGAAATGGCGAAAGAAAGAGGAGTTAAGTTCTCCTACATGCCCGTCTTCATAAAAGTAATTAAGTGATTTAGTTGTTTTGAAATCAAATTTATTCTGAATTTTTTATTTTTTTTATTTTTTAGGCTGCATCAATGGCGTTGATTCAGTATCCGATTTTAAATTCGTCAGTCGACGAAAAGTGCGAGAATATCACTTATAAAGCTGCTCATAACATTGGTGTGGCCATGGATACGAGTCTCGGCTTGGTGGTGCCAAATGTAAAGAACGTGCAGAGTTTGAGCATTTTGGAAATAGCCGTTGAGTTAAACCGGCTTCATGATGTTGGAAGAAAAGGACAACTCGGCACAAAAGATTTAAATGGAGGAACATTTACGCTTTCAAACATAGGCTCGGTAATAAATTTAGGAGTTTACTGTTTTGTTTATTTTCGGTACTAGTATTTACTTTTTTTTAATGTTAGATTGGTGGTACTTATGCAAAACCAGTCATTTTCCCGCCTCAAGTTGTTATTGGAGCTTTGGGAAAAATTCAAGTTAGTTGTTTTTGGTTTTAAGATTTTATATGGTATTTTTATTTTTAAAAAAATATTTTTTTTTGTTGTTGTAGGTGTTGCCAAGATATGATAGAGATGACAATGTTGTTAAAACGTTTATCGTGCAAGTCAGTTGGTCGGCTGATCACAGGATAATTGACGGCGCAACAATGGCAAGGTTTTCAAATCTTTGGAAAGATTATTTAGAAAATCCTGTTACTATGCTGTTAGACCTGAAATAAAGAGCAGAAATTTTATTTTCTTGGTAAAATTATTATTATTATTATTATTATTATTATTAGGAGCGCGTACTATTAGCACTACATCATGTCGATTTTGATTGGGCATATGCTTAAGGTAAGAAAGAGGTGTGTGACTATTTCTACCTTGTTTTCTCAAGAACTGCACTAGTTTAGTTTGAATCAAGTTTATATTTCATTTTTTAATGTTTACCCTAATAATAATAATAATAATTTCTGAAAAATTCTAGAAAACTCACCGTGAGATTAAATAACTGCGTGAGTGGTTCAGAAGAAACAAAAAGAAAATTTTGCAGAGTAGAATTGAAGAATAAAGATACCGAGGAGTGAATGATGATCGATTTCTTCTTGTTGTCGCTAGATGTCGCTAGGGAGAACGATAGCGCGTGGCGGTGTTCTGGAAATGGTCTGTTTCTTGACAGTTTAGAAATAACTGCAGCTATGTTACGATTTTTAGATAACGTAAGGAATGGCACTGTAGATCCAAGGGCTTTAATTTACGCAGAATGCACGCGAAGAAGTTTTGCAATAGAGCTCAGTAAATACAGAGACGTGGAACAAGTACATACAGCAGGAATCAACACGCTGGATATAGAATCGATTGAAGGACGATAGTGAGTTACTTTATTCGAGATTGTGCATTTAATTTGATGAGTAACTTAAAAATGATTTTTTTTAAGCATGTTATCTGGTAGTTCGAATGGTACAGTTGTTATTCACGACACTGACAACTTGAGAGGAAAACCCGATTATACTTGCCAAGTGATATCGAAGATTGCTAGGTAAATATACTGTATATATATCGATGCTTATTTGAAACTCAAATTCAGTGGTTTAGTTTGAGTAAGATCTCTTATTTATCAACAGAAACCACAAAAAATGTCATAAGTTCAGCGTGGAAACGGTGCAGTGGTCGCCTATCGACACCGGCATGTTCACATCGAGCGATATGGATGGAAGTTTAAAAATCTGGGATACAAACAGGTTAAAAATGGTGGCAGAATTTCGACTTTCAAAACACATTTATCAACACCACATGTCTCCAATTGCCACTGCGCACAACTTAATAGCAGGTAACATCATTGAAACCCACGACCCGATTCATTCATTTGTAAAAATTTTGGAAACTTTCAGTGGCGCGCACAACGACGTTCGTTTCATTAGTGGACTTGAAATCCGGCAGTTCCATCCACGAGCTGCGCGGGCACTCGGGAATGGTCATGTGCGTCAAGTGGTCTCCCCAACACGAATACATGCTGGCATCTGGTAGCTGCGACAACTCGCTCTTATTATGGGACGTCAGATCGTCAAAATCTGTTCTGCACAGGTTCGATCCTCACAGCAAAACAAATATATCGACAAAGGCGAGCACCGCACACAATGGGCGAATCAACGGGATCATTTTCAGCCACGACGGCTTTTATTTGTATTCTTACGGCACCGATAATAAATTATTTGCGTGGAATTTAACCACGGGCTGCAAAGAGACTGTCAACTTCGGGAAAATCGAAAATGTGAGCCAAAAAGCGATTAAATTCGACGTGACGAAGAACTCGAATCCGAACGTCATTTACGTGCCGTGCCAAGGGAAGATTTGTGCGTACGAAACGCAGAACGGGATGATGATCAGCAAACTCGTGGGGCATTTTAACACTGTTAATTGCTGCGTTGTGCATCCATTCAACCCGGAAGTGTACAGTGGAGCGAACGATCATAATATTTTAATCTGGACGCCGTATCAAGAGCAATCGAAAGCATACGAAGATTACTTACAGCCCAAGAACGACAAGAACGACGACAATGATAAATTCGGCTTTGCCACGAATGCAACCGCCGATAATTGGAGTGACGTAGACTGACGAGTTTTGATAAATTATTGTTTTATTACTGTAAAATTTTGATGTATAAAATTTGAGGTTTTTTTTTGTTTTTACAATAAAAAAGTTGGAAAGAAAAGAATTAATAGAAAATCGTCGAAAAAATGTTTAAATAAATAGCTACGGTACCGTCAATTTTTCAACTTTCTCAAATCCCTTCAGTTTCAAGTGGAAAGGCTAGTTCTTGGTGCAAGGAGTTTAATCGATATCGCATGCATAGGTCCACCTCTGATAGATTAGTAGATGTGAGCAAAAAATGAAAAAGTGAGCAAATGGTAAGTGTATAGTCTTACCATTTGGTCACTTCTTAGCCAATTTTTCAACTTCCTCAAATCACTTCTGTTTCAAGTGGAAGGACTAGTTCTTGGTGCAAGAAGTTTAAAAGATATCGCATGCATAGATCTAGCTCTGATAAATTAGTAGATGTGAGCAAAAAATGAAAAAGATTTTTTGAGTCAAAAATAAAAAACTTTTCCTATACATGAAGTTAGGGCTCAAAGGGTTAATATAACAAAAAAATAATTCCTATTTTTACTGCGAATGGCCTCTCGATGTTTCATTCTGAAGAAGTAACTTGAATATGACGCGAGTCTTTTTTGCAGTTGACAACAATTAGCCTTTACGTTTTGATTGAGTTTTAACCATTTTAAATGAAAGTAGAATATTTGATTTACTTTGGAATCCAAACCAAAAAAGCTATTTTTAAAGAGGAATTTAGGAGTTAAGGAAAAAGCGCAAAAAAGGTCACATGACTAAAAAAAATCAAACTACAATACAATCTAACTACTTTAGAGTTATTCCAAAATCGCAGTGTTAGAAACTGAACTACTTTTCTACTTTTGATGATACGAATCGAATTTTTCCCCGCTTATTTAGCCAAACCGAAACTGAAATCCTGGTTCTGATGTTTTCATTTATTGTAATAGTTCAATAAAAGATCAAACCGGAACTTAACATTTATTTATCAACAGAAACAAAATATCGCATAGGTGCAGTGGTCGCCTATCATGTTTACGGAAGTGGGGACAGCAGTGTTGCATCCAGAAGTTTTTAGCTGGGGGAGGGAAATGGAAAGTCCGGAGGTACATAAAAAAAATTTGTTTACTATTATGAATGAAATTAACTTTATTATATATCCTTAATCTTTGCGTGGGGGGGTATTTCAATTACTCAGGGGGGGTCAAACCCCCCTACTACCCCCCTTGGATTCAACACTGGCGGGGCAGTGATCGAAGTATCACGAGCAATCGGAAGAGTACGAAGATTACTTGCAGCACAGCTACGACGATTGTAAAGTCTGCGTTGCCAAGAACGCAACCGCCGATAATTGAACGGAGTGACAAAGACTGATAAAGTTTTTATAAATTATTGTTTTTATTACAGTAAACTTTTGTTGTATAAAATTGGAATTTAAAAAAAAAATTTTTTTTTGTTTTTTGTTTTTTCAATAAGAAAGTTGGAATATTTACAGAGTTTCAATCACTTAAGACACACCGGGATTTTAAAAACTAAAAGTTGTATCCGTCGTTAAAATTATAAATGTATAAATTTGATAATAATAACGATGGTTTGTAAAAAAAAAAAAAAAAAAAAGAAAGGAAGTACCATATTTATAAATTTATTAAACGTCTATGTCATCCTTGTCTTGGTCCTTGTCGCCGTCGTAAAATTCCTCCTGAGGTTCGATCCTGGAATCGAAGGGTAAATGACGTAATTTATACGAAATTACAAAATTTTCTCGTTTTACCTGTTATCTACTTCGTTTTGATGATTTCTAACATCCGGGTCCGGTTCTTCGGTATTCTCTAAGCTTAACAAATCCGGAGGAACCTCCTGCATCTGCACGCACGGTGCATGTTCAAGAAGCTTTAAATTTTCCATCACTGTTTTCACAATTGCATCCAGGTACTGTTTCGAATTTGCGTTTTCCTGTCTGGTCACCACCTCTGGATGAAGCAAGAAATCGGGGGCGAAGAATTCGAAAAATTCTAAAAATATATATTATATATCGAAAAGATTTAATTTTTAACATTCTCAATAATAATATTCATCACATTTACCGTTGTAGGGTAGTTCATTGCTAATTTGTTCGTCGACCAGTAGCGAAGTTTCGTATGTCCAGCATCGAGCTACATTTCTAACAGTGTATCCGCCACCTCCCAAGACCAACAACGGCAAATTCAAATTTCGAACAAATTTTACGCATTCTCTGCAGAAAAAATAATTGTATTAGAAATCGAAATACTTTGCTAAAAACTAAATTTCGTACCCATGCCCCTTGCCACTGAGGCTAAAGCAGCCCAGGCGGTCTGAAGCAAGCGAATCGGCACCACACTGTAGCACAATGCAAGTCGGTTGATAATACTCAATCACTTGTTGCACTACAGGCTTGAAAACCATAAAATACGCTGAAATGATACATAAAAATGAAATAAAAATTTTCATAATTAAACAAATTGATTTTATTTACTCTGATCGTCGATTCCTTCTTTCAGCGGCACGTTTACTGAATAGTGACGTCCGCTTTCGGCTCCGATTTCGTACATATCTCCTACAAACAGATAAATTTTAATAAAAATAATTTTATTAAGAAGTAATGAACAAAACTCACCCGTGCCCGGAAAGAAAAAGTTGCCGTATTTGTGAAACGACACGGTCATGACGCGATCAGTCAGATAAAAAGCTTCTTGAACACCATCTCCATGGTGAATATCGATGTCAATGTATAAAACACGTGGGTGGTACCTAAAATAAGCAGAAAATTTCTATTAGCACTCAGAAATAAGGCTTAAATGGACATTTAATTACTTTAGCAGTTCCAAAATTGCTATTACTATATCATTGACATAGCAAAACCCGGATGCTTCGAATTTCTTCGCATGATGTAAACCGCCAGTCCAGTTGATTGCGATGTCGCAACACTGTTGATTTGAATAACAAATTTAATAAAACACAAAATTGGTTAAAATAATGTAACTTGCATTATTATTTAACTTGACTGCTCCTTCTAACGAAGCGCCGGTGTACATGGAACAAAAATCAAACATTCCGTCAAAAACAGGACTGAAATGAAGAATGAACAATTTGTGAAATTTGATTTCTAACAGTTATTATTCGTTACCAATCATCTCCGACGTTAAAATGGCTAAGGGATTTGGTAAATCCCTGCACATTCTGTGGAGTTACTCTTTGGAGGAAACTTATGTATTCTTCCGAATGGAAGCGGCACATATCATGAGCGCTGGCTTTGTATGGCCTGTACAACTGAAAAATAATAATAAATGCGTTTTAATAAATAAGTAAGGGTTAACAATACATTCATTTTGATACCTGCATTTTTTTGTACAAGCCATAATTTAAAACCAAGCTGTGGGTCACAGAGAGCCTCTGCGGTTTCATGGGATGACCTGGGCCTATTTAATCGACAGATTTCTTTACGTGACGCTTTTTTATAATTATAGAGTGGAATATATACATTACCATAATGAAAATTTCCTACTTCGGGATCGTAGAAATAGGCCACAGTTTTCGATCCCATTTTAGTTGTTTATGCCGCGAGCTCTTGTTGTTATAGGCAACTTCAGTTCTTTTCGTAAGTGGCACTACCTAACGGCAACTATAGAAAATGTGATTTTAACACGGCGCTCAAGCATAGGGTATATTTTTTCACACGTTCCAAAATATCTAAAAGGTGGAGCGGAGCGGAATAACTTCATGTAAAATATTGTATTCAGCCTTGATTATAAGATTTTTTTAATGCATTTATTTTAAAAAAGAGTGTTTAAACATTTCAAATTATATAAATTTCGATTTTGGTGAGTTTTCATTTCAAATTAATTTAGAGAAAACTCATATTTAGAAGATGGTGGCGCTAGTGTCCGAGTCGATTCAATTCTAAGACACTAAGTGGCGCTGCAGTTAGAATTATCTCTGCTTTTAGCAATGCCCTTCTTAAAGTGTGCTAAGTAAACAAAACGTGCTTCAAATTAAAACAAGCATGTTTTCATACAAGGTTGGTTAGGTATAAAAAAGATGATCAATGATGTTTTAATATGTTATTTTTTCCAGTTTTCAAGCCTTATTGGTACCGTCTATCGAAAAGGCAATGTATCATTTAGTAAAGATGGAAATGTGGTCATCAGCCCAGTGGGTAACCGAATTTCACTTTTCGACCTTAAAAAGTACGTGCCGCAACTTATAAATTTACAAAATATTAAAACGAAATATTTTTAATTTGAAAAATGTTAGCAACAAGTCTCAAACCCTACCAGTAGAAAGCAGGTTCAATTTGACATGCTTGTCACTCGACACACGTGGTCAGAATTTAATCGCGGTCAACGAAGATGGAGAGGCAGTTTTCATTAATTTACCCCGGCAGCGAGTCTGCATCAAACACAGATTTAACAAACGAATTCGGGATATTAAATTCAGTCCTGATGGACGATATTTCGCAGTTACGAAGGACAATTTCGTCACTTTATTCAGAGTGCCTGATGTCGAAAGACGAGAAAAAGATTTTGTTATTGACAGGGTGTTGAAAGGATTTAATGAAGATACTGTTTGTTTGGATTGGACTACAAATTCGGGGTATGTTTATATTTTATTACGAAATAAATATTGTGTGCTTAAATATTTATTTTATAAATATTTTAGGGTAATTGCTGTTGGATCTAAGGATATGATGACGAGAATTTACCCAGTTGAGAATTATATGCATTTTCCTGTTTGTTTTACGCTCGGTGGTCATAGTGATTCGATCAAAGGCTGTTTTTTCAAGAAGAATTCCTTAAATGTCAGTACAATATATTGGATTGTTGGGTTTTAATTTTAATTTTTAATTTTGTAAACATTTCAGTTGTACACCGTCAGTCGCAACGGCCAAGTTTGTGTATGGAATTGCAGCGTGGAATTAACCGCGCTGATGCGCAACGCTAAATCAGAAAAAACAGACGTTTCAAATACAACTGCAAAGGAAACACAGGAAAAGATTGTTTTCAGGAAGGAAACAAGACATTATTTAGGCGACTTGGTTCGTACTAAAGGCCGCAATATTTATTTATCTGCTGTCGACTTCAACAAAGAAACGAACGTTCTAGTCACTGGCTTTTCTAATGGTGCATTTTTCCTCCACGAATTGCCGGATGCCACTTTAATTCACTCTTTAAGGTTCGTTAATCAAATTTTGTGCACGGGAATAAATTTAGACGAATAAATTGTGGAATTCTTTATTTTTAGTATCGAAGACCAACTGATATCAAGCATTTGCATCAACAATTCTGGTGACTGGATCGCACTAGCGTGTCCTGGATTGGGCCAACTTGTGGTGTGGGAATGGCAAAGCGAGTCGTACATAATGAAACAGCAAGGCCACGTCAATTCCATGACTTGTCTCGCATATTCGCCCAATGGACTGCGATTGGCGACCGGAGGCGATGACACCAAAGTGAAATTGTGGGACACTGATTCAGGATTCTGTTTCAAAACCTTTTCCGAACACACAGCCAGTGTCACTGGAGTTAAGTTCAGTGCAAATGGAAAGTTCATCGTTTCTTCGTCGTTAGATGGAACCGTCAGAGCATTTGATTTCCAAAGGTTCAAATGATTAAAAATATATATATACACGAAGAGAAATTTTTTTATTATAAAATTTGGTTTTATTATTTTAGGTATCGAAATTTCCGCACGTTCATGAACGAAACGAAAATAACGCAGTTTTCGTGCGTCGCTATAGATTCGAGTTCGGAGTTCGTTTGCGCGGGAGCACAAGATAGTTTTGAAATTTTTGTGTGGTCGATCAAAAATGGTCGATTACTTGAGGTAATTATTTGTACAACTATTAAAAAGTTAATCATCAAATAAATTATAATTTCTTAAATATTATTTCCTAGATTTTAAGCGGTCATTCGGGTCCTGTGAGTAGTTTATCGTTCAGTCCAACGGGAATTGTTTTAGTGAGTGGTTCGTGGGATAAAACTGTTCGATTTTGGGATGTTTTCGAGAGTAAGGAAACACGAGAAATCGTTTCCATGACTTCTGATGGTAAGATTACTATTACAAAAGAATTTTTATGTTTTATTGATTGATGATAATGATTATTAAATTTTGCAGTACTCGCTGTCCAATATCGCCCAGACGGTCACGAAATAGCTGTGGCAACGTTAGATGCAAATATCACTTTTTTTGAGGTGCCGGCGCTTGATCAAACAGGAAGCATCGAAGGCAGAAATGATTTGGGCAGTGGACGGAAAGATACAGACTTAGTCACACCGAAGACAATTCTAAAGGGAAAGTAAGTTCAATTGCAAACCCAAATCTGGCAACTTTGTTTCTAAAAATATTTTTTAATACTATTTTAGAGCATTTACTACCATTTGTTACTCGGCCGACGGAGAGTACATTTTGGCAGCAGGTCAATCGAAAAACGTCTGCATTTATAATTGCAAAGGAAAAATGTTAGCAGCAAAGTTTGAAATTTCACAGAACCGATCTTTCGACGGAATGGATGTAAGGAAATGTTTTGATTAAAAATTGATGTTCGATTAAATAACTTTTTTGTTTTTAAAGGAATATATCAGCAAGAGAAAAATGACAGATTCTGGCAACCTCGATCTCATCGAGAAACGAAGTGACGACGAAGACGATTTACCACCAGCATTCACACTTCCCGGGGCCAAGAAAGGAGACATGTCTTCTCGCATATTCAAACCCGAAGTTCGTGTCACTGGAATCATATTTTCACCAACCGGTCATTACATTTCGTCACATATTTATTGACTAATTTATTAAAGGCAACTATTTATTTGCTGTTTTTAGGTCGAAGTTGGGCAGCGACGACAACAGAAGGCCTTCTAGTTTATTCGTTAGACCAATCATACGTGTTCAATCCATTCGAACTAGAACTAGAAATAACGCCCGCTAATATTCGAAAAAAATTAATAGACGAAGATTATTCGACCGCTCTCACACATGCTTTACGGTTGAACGAAAAGGATCTAATAATTGAAGTAATCGAAAAAGTACCTCAAGATAAAAGTATGGTGTTGAAATAAAATAATTAATGGATAAATTGAATAAATTGTATTTTTTTAATTTATTATTTAGTTTATTTCGTCTGCAAGTCATTGGACCTGAAGTATGCCGACCGATTTTTAAATTTTCTTGCGCTGTACATGGCAACAACGCGTCATTTTATATCGTCGATGAAATGGATTTCATCTATGTTTGCTGCTCACATGATTACAATCAGCGAACAACGGATCATAAAACCAGCCACGATTATTTTCTTACACAAAAACCTTACTGTGAAATACAATTTTTACCTTAAAGTGTAAGCAATTTGATTAACGTAAAATTTAATCAATTTTAATCTAATTTTTGTATTTTAGGTGTGATGACAACAAATATTCAATGCTGAATCTCCTACAACAAGGAAAATTTAAGAGGGAAAAGCTGGAAAAAGAACAGGAATTAGATGCGACAGACGAAAGTCCAATGAATGGTGCTTTGATCGAATCGGTATTGGAGTTTACGCCGATCGAAAAGATGATACGCGAAGCTGATCCAGAGCAATGTAATTATTTCATAGCCATTTTTAAATTTTATAATTATATTTTTATTTTTTTAACTTTCAGATTTGTCTGTATTTATTGAATTGATGCAGAAGACTTCTTCGACTGTCGTCAGCGAGATTCAGTGTTTGGAATCGAGGGAATCTTGTAGAAAGTTTCTGCAAATTCTTACAGCTGTAATTCGGTCTGATTTGATTTTCCATGTTGCACAGACATATTTAGATGTGTGTTTAAAGGTAAAGTAGTATATATTAGATCTTGTAGTCATTGCAATTGGGATTAATTTGTTTTTTTTTAATTGTATTAGATTCATGGGGAGTTGAT
Source organism: Geophilus truncorum (assembly GCA_034695745.1). Lineage (NCBI taxonomy): Eukaryota > Metazoa > Arthropoda > Chilopoda > Geophilomorpha > Geophilidae > Geophilus > Geophilus truncorum. The sequence continues at coordinate 451 of JAQFZP010002742.1, read as the reverse complement.
TGTAGGCTACATCGCAGAAGATGATGAGTTTTTACAAGTTTTTCAAAATCTATGGATTTCGGCCAAAGAAATATGGGAAAAACTGCAAAAAAAATTTCAGATGTCTTTAGCTGCTGTTAATTATATTAGAAATCCTGTACTTTTTACTGTGTAATTTACTTTTATTGTTTTAAAAAATGAAATTAAAGCTTAATTATTGTTTTATACGAATTGTGTCAAGTGATTAGCATTGGTCTTGTCTCACGCTAATAGTAATAGCTTTCGATTACATTTTATCAGTTTTGGAGTTTATATGTAAAAAATAAAAGCAACAATTACACGAAAGAAATAACGTTGGAACTGTCAGCTGCTATGAGAAAGGTACAGGTACTACTAGAAGTCTGACTGTTAGGCAGATAACAATGGTCCCAACTCAAGCCGGTTCTTGGCGCCCCACGTGGCAGAACATTCA
>JAQFZP010002741.1:0-12452 GCA_034695745.1 Geophilus truncorum | reverse complement strand
GTGCTTCAGGCCATAGACTACGAGTATCAGTCTATCACTATCTGCACCGAGAGCGAATTTCTCATCAATGGTAATGTTGAATTGAGATTTTTTGTTTTTTATTTAAATTAAATTTAATACTTTTTTTGAACAGAGGAATTCCAGATGTTGGCTGGTGGTCAAATTAACTCCAGGATCAACAAAAAAAAAACAATAAAAATCAAGTTGCCGATGATGAATTCACTATCATAGATGTTGCATCGGATAATTTACTCTTTGACACGTTTATATGATTGCAGCTAAGATCAAGCAGAAGATTGGGAAAGATGAAAACAATGGAGTCAACAGTTTGGTAGCGAGTGAAAGAAATCTGTCGGTGATTGGATTCAGCTGGGAAGACAGAGATGCAAATTTTGTCTCATTCTTGGGTAACAACGAAAGTGAGAACAATAAAATAGAGTAGAAAATTTCTACTTACACTATGCTGACATACCAAGTTTGAATCAAGATGAGTGGTACCTGTTCAATTCTTTACGGCACCAGAACTTTGACATAGCAACTTGAGGACTTGACAGTGTCACGATTTTCTAATTTATTTGCTATAAGTTTTTTTTTTTAATTTGATTTCTTTTAATTTAAAGTAAAACCTCACATTGATACTATTTTTAATTTTTTCAATTTTATCTTAGCTACAACCAAACAGTTTTCATTTGTTGAACAAAAATAATCTTACAGTATTCCCAGATGATTCAGGAGCTTTTATCTACCGTACTGTATTCTGCGGTTGCGGGTGAGCACTACAGAGTGGGCGGGATAACCAACATCCCATCATCTCCCATGCAGCCTTTCGTTTTCCTTGAGCGCCCATTTATTTGGAGGACGACAAAGGGCAACGCCTTCAGCGGCCACCGGACAGCCGCCGAAAACATATACTAAGTAAATTTTTTTAAATTATGCTCTATACTTAAAATAATAAAATTTTTGTTTTAATTTTTAGGCTGCAAAATGTGTTGTTTCACTCGTGCTACAAATAGCAGGTTAAATTATTCTAAAAGCTACGGTATTTTTGTTGGTCCCGGTTGGAGCGTTGATTTTTTGAATCGCTTTTCTATTAATTGGGATTGTAATTTCGTTAAAGTCTTTGGAATTCCCTTCTCCCGGAACTGCCAGAGTTATGGGCTTTCTAGTTTCTACCGTTTGATGCCTCGACTTTTCCATTCTGTAAATTTAAAAAAGACAAAATCTAAGCAACATGGTTCCAGTTAGTGAAAAAGTTGGGGTAGTCGATTATCTTAACTTCTTGGAGCCTGAGCAAATAATGGCATTGGCCACATGCATAACTAAGAGGTCACTACTGTTCGAGCTCAAAAAGAGAAGAGGGAGTAGAAACGATTAAATTTAGGTCATCAACAAAAGCAGCAACCTTGAATTCGGTGCCCTGACAAGTGACACCGCGGATATTGGAGTTAGAAGAAATCAGAGAATCGATGTAGATGATGTAAAACATCATTGCCAAAGGGAAACCCTGCTTTACTCCATTGGGCATTTTAAAGAAGTGAGTTCTCTCACCATTACCAAGAGCGCAAGCAGAACTGCCATTGTGGAGTTGGAAAACACAAGAAATGAAAGCTTCATGAAGACCAATTTTGCACAAAAAGCGCCACAAGAAAACACGATTGATCCTTGATATGCTTCAGACTGGTCCAAAGTAATCAACGACAAAAGACTTCCATCAGAAGCAGCATGGTTCCAAATTTCGTGAACCGTTAAAATGGCATCCTGAATTTACCTATTGGGGGGTACCCCCAACCTGACTCTTGAAAATAATGTTAGTAACGAGAACGAAGTACTTATAATATGCAAAGTTACTAAATCTCCAAATTTGATTTCAAATAAAAACACCAAATTCAGAATAACTTAACTGTCACCAGGTGTCGCGCGTGTCGGAAAATGATCTACATTTCCGGTTACAAAATGCCTCAACGAGCAACTCCAATGTACTGTCTGCTATGCAAAAAAATGGTTAATGATCCTTAGGAACACTTCCATAGGATCAACGGGCAAACATAAGTTTGCTTAACCAGTTTACGAGGCCATTAAAAACGTGAAAACGATCAAAGATTTCGGCGATGTCCTTGCAAATAAACAAAAGTAATATTAAACTTTTTAAATGCCAATAATTAATTTATTAAGAATATTAAGAATATCTCCAATTAAGAACAAACTCGCCATTGCATTTCCACTGTAGAAAGCGATGGTTTGTGTTAACAACACCAACAGCAGCTCCAGCAGTCAAAAGTCGATTAGAACAAATCAAGCAAAAGATGTCGGTCAGGCCAAGAAAAAAAGTGGAGAAAAGGGGAAAAAAATCGCAGCTAAAATTGTCGTCCATATAGATAGCTGCACTGTAAATTTAAGTGACTAAAATTAACAATAGACACAACTAAAATAGTCACATTTAGCATTAAACAGCTAAATATAATATCCAGGGGAACTAATTTAATTTAAGTTCCCAACCAGGACTAAATGTATAAAGTTAGTAATTTTCCTATAATATTTGTAGACATCATTTATAGCTAATAATCTAGATACTATAGAATTCTAGTTTTAAGATGTGACACTTCTAATTATTAGATGTTAAATGCATCTAACAGATAAAGAAATCATGATGGCTTATTGTAAGATATGTGTATATATAAATATTAGAATATGAATGCAACTGATAGGCATAAACACTATAAATTCTTGATGCAACTTTTAAATAGTAGACATTTCACATATTTAATAAATTTAGCTAACACTGTGTCTTGTTATAAGGTACAATGCAAGTTTAAGTAGTAGAAACTAAATGCATCTCAGATATAAACATTACAAGATCTTGTTGTAAGGTGTTTTCAAATCTAAATATTTAGATACTGAATGCAACTACTAACACCACAAAGTCTTGGTTTAAGACATAAAAAGAAACATGGCTGCTTCCAGGTGTAGGTTGTATGACCACAAATTCTTGTGTTTTTATGTATTCCTGGCCTGATTCATCCTTTACACAACATCATAATAGCAGAGAATAGCTTCTGCTAATGTTTTGGAGTGAGTGAACACATTTATTTGAAGAAAAAAGCCACATTTTTGGACCAGATTGTCACTAAGGTTAGCAGTCATCGAGGTCATCACATGTGTTTCATAAGTTTGTGTCTTAATAGTAGCCTCTGGTAAATTAGAAAGAATAAAATGTGACTACTTTCTAGGCGTGGATCACTTTCTTTACCTGTCTAAGTATTAGACGAGTACATATCAAGATTAGACAAAAAAACATTGTCTACGTGTTAGATTCTAACATTTCACCTTAAAATTAGACACATTAGCCATGGCTATAACTTAGACACAAGAGCCATGGCTATAGATTAAGACACAATAACTGCATCTGCAAATAAGACACAATAGTTATGGCTTCAAATTAAATACCACACTGCTGTCTAAAATTTAGTTCCAGATAATTATGCTGTTTTGGACTAAAAATTAAACACTAGTTTGCCATATTTTCAACTACCGTACATTGTAATCATCGTACATTTAGTTACTGTGAGTCTAAATGTAAGGCTGGTTACTATTAGAGGCACTAAAATGTCTACAAAACGACTACAGCATTAGAGACATTAGAGCATTATTTTAAAGAAGAATCTAAATCCTTTAAATTTTGTGCCATGTAAACACAGCAGATTTAGATTCTCCGTATTTAAATATTTGCACAGAATCATTTTACTTGGTGCTTGCCTCTCACGATCATGGCGACTACGACAGCAAAAAAACGAGGGAAAACTGGTTGGTGAGCAAAAGAGGAGATTTCTTGCTTGTTAAAAATCATCAAAGAGGAAAATATTTTGAGTTTGATGGACAATAAACGACATGGAAGTTGCAAAATTTATGGCAAAATTTCCGGAAAAAAATGGAGGCAGAAAGTTTTAGGCGTACACAGGACCAAATACAAACCAAGTAAGTGAACACAGCGCTTTTTTTAAACATGAATTAATAAATAAAATTCCATTTTTAGATGGAAAAGCCTTAAAAATCAATACCGTGAAGATAAAACTGCACTGCAAAAAAGTGGAGCAAGCGGATTTGATCAACAACAGCTACTGTCCGTGCGCGACGAGAAGGGACTTCAAGGGCCGCCAACTCTCGCTAAATGCGGCGACACTAATGTGGGTAAAACCATTACGGTAAAGGGGAGTAAGAATTATTCCCGTTGAAAATTGCTCGCACATTACGATGGATTTCAAATAAATAACGATATTTTTCGGCTTCTTAACTTAATTTACACATATTTAGCTATACTATTTTGCTTACTATCTTGCGAAGATTAGCCTATGATACTGCATGAACTGATATGGCGCCATTTAAGAAAGTGAAAAATCATTGTGGGAAAGGTGTTACACTGCACAGCCAAGCCAGAAATGTCATCAGATCTGCAATTCCCCTTTGCAATTTCCCTTTACATTACAAATGTAAACGATATGATGGATGCAGTAATGACAACAATGGCCATATATTGGATTTTTAATATTGTTTATTATTCAAAACTTTAGTTGTTTTATTATTGTCTAGAGAGATTGTTTTTGAATATTGAGCAAACAAAATTAACTCCAATTGTAATTGAAATTATTGACAAATTTCAAATGAAAGCAAAAGAGAATGTAGTTGAATTAAAATAAAAGGCTTCTTTCATAATATAAGTGGTTTTAAATAAATATTTCAAGGTTTAAGAAATTACCTAGCTATAAAGATAGACAAATTAAACAGATCTTTTAAATAAGGTACTGATATTATCTATATAAAAAAGATATAAATATGCCGTACTTCTTTAAAATTAGGTGCAAAATGCACTCATGTTATTAAAGAAAAAAATTTCAACATAAAAGCTTTTTATACCTCTAGAGATACATAATCACACCATTATCTTTATGAGTGCACCAAGGTGAAATGCTTGGTGATCCGATGACACTGTAGGTATGAAAGAGAAAGGTGGAGCGCTAACGGCTGGAAGCTAAATAATGAAGATGGACTTCCTTCATCTCGGTAATGACTTTTTTATTACCTTTTTTTTTGTATTCTTGTCTAAGAAAAATACTTATTTCTATAGTTTAAGCTTAAAGAGGGAATGATGTGAGAATCAAGATGCAAAAAAGAAAATGTCTAGAACATTTTTATTATGTAGAAATAAATTCTCACTTGTAATTCCACAAGTGATAAGATAATTTTATAAAATTTTTAGCTGTTAGGGTACGAAAACCTGCATGGGCCAAACCATAATTGTGCCTTACATGCATTACATTAGATGAAAGGCAGAAAATTTTGAATATTTTTGATGAAACCAGTCCTCGTGGTTTAGAAAAAAAAATTGTTTCATTTGTTGAGTTTTGAATTGACTTGGAGAGGTGGGGAGTGTGTGGCTGCAGAAACTAATTGTTTTCAAGAAGAAAAAGATAACTTTGGCAATTTAACCAACAGGATTCAGTACAATAATCCTGTGTTTCGCAAAACTTGTCAGGGTGGAAGTAAGATTTTGTGTGATACCAAATGGCTTATTGAAAACAAAAATAACGTTCAGAATTGTCCTGTTCGTTTATATATGGCTAAAAGGCCAAAAGAAATTAAGCACAATTAGATTGTTTTTGACTCCAAATGATAACTAGTTATTTGGCAAACGAATTTGGTTTATGACGTTGCCAGTTGGTTTAAATACTTTAAGTGGATGGACAAAAGCAGCAGCAGCTTGTATAGGCTTGGAAACTCAAAATAAAAAATTTACTAACCACACTTATCGAGTTACTGCTGTGTCACATTTGACAAAGGCATCAGTTTCAGATAATGAACTGATTAAAATAACAGGGCATAAAAATGTTAATTCTTTAATCCCATACACAAATCTTGATTCGGATCATCATGCAACTACAGTAGCATGAGAAATTGTGGAAAACTTGTTGAAAGTACAATTGTTAAAGAAAAGAGTTCTCTTGTTGAAAAAAGCAGTGAGAATATAATTGTTAATGAAAAGAGTTCTGTTGTTTAAAAAAACAATGAAAGTTCTGATGATGCAGAAACTGCATAAGTTTTGAATGAAAAGAATTTGAGTAATTTTTTCAAAAATCTTGGAGGTTGTGTATTTAGCAACTCCACTAGGCAAAAGTTCTAGAACATTACATTGTATGTCATATTAATGATGGTGCCATAATAAAGTGGATTACAGATTCAAGCTCCTTGAGTCACATGATGAAATATGACCATATAATCACAACGTGCTGTATGATGATGATGACAAAAGAGAAATCAGACTGGCTGAAAAAAAAACATAAATTAATGTCAGCCGGAATTGGTGAGGTACAAATAGTGTATTACAGAAAGACGAATTGGGACTGCAAGATTGCAGAAAGTATTATATGTCCCAAATATTGGATATACAAGTAATTTGCTGTTGATTACGAAGATGGTCTAATGGAATAGACGTGCTATTCCAGATGAAAGACGCTACCATCAACAATCAAACAAGTAGAGCCGTAATGAACGCGGAACGCGTAGGCAACAAATATGTATTGGAACGTAATGCGGACTATAGTCCGCACAAAGATTCCCAAAAAAAAGTTGCATTTAAGGCCGAGGAAATGACAAAACTTTGGCTCAGCCGACATAGACCTTATCAGACCGATTAAACCAGCTTCTGCCGGTGGAGCAAATTACGATCTCACTGTGGTCGACGACTGCAGTCGATACATGTTTACTGTGCCATTGAAGAAAAGTGATGCCAATGACGCCATCAAAAAACTAATTGTTGAGCAAGAAATTTATGAGAAGAAGTCCATCACAATTTGAAGATTTGCTGCAATTAGTTTGTCCTCTCATTGCTGACAAAGACACACGACTTAGAAAAGTAATTTCACTGGGGGAAAGATTAGCTTTAACATTGAGGTATGGTATAAATTATGTGCGCTTATTTACATGTAAAATTTTCTCATATTTATAGACATCTTGCTATGAGTGACAGTCACATGACTTTATTCTTTATATATGGCATTGGGCAATCAACTATATCTAAAATCATTCATGAAACGTGCGAAGCATTGTGGAACTGTTTGAAAAACTAATATTATGAAACCACCAACGACAGTGTACGAATGAAAGCAGCTAACCACTGGATTTAATGATCACTAGATCTTTCCCAATTGCGTGGGTGCGCTAGATGAAAAACACATCATCATCTAAGCTCCTTTCAATTCTGAAAGTGATTTTATTAATTATAAGGCACGTTCAGTATTGTTCTGCTTGCAGTTTGCAATTCCGAATATTGTTATACAATGATGGACGTAGGCAACTGTGGCATAATCAGTGATGGAAAAGTATTTACAAATTCATGGTTTGGACAACTGACTTATAAGGATCAGTTAAATTTACCAGTTCCTGATGAAATTACTCCAAACACACCAAAATTACCATACGTTATAGTAGCAGATGAAGCTTTCCCTTTGCTTCCAAACGACCTTTGTGTACCAGTTTTGAGAAACCATCAAAACAGAATACAGTGAGATGGGCACCAGTTTTAAGAAAGACCCTCAAAACAAAATACAGTGAGATGGGCACCAGTTTTAAGAAAAACCCTCAAAATAGAATACAGTGAGATGGGAACCAGTTTTAAGAAAGACCCTCAAAACAGAATACAGTGAGATGGGCACCAGTTTTAAGAAAAACTCTCAAAACAGAATACAGTGAGATGGGCGTGTATGTAAGTAACAAAATTACGATCTTGTTAATTATTAACAACAACAATGAGACAATTTAAACCATTTTACAGACTATGACAAATGCGAGATTGGACTTGGATGGCGGCAAAAAGGGTAAAACATTCGTCAAAAGAATAAGTTCCTTCAATCTAATCGAAAAAGTCGATCATCAGACCACCCTCGCTCACCACGACTACCACCCAACCACCGTTGTTCACCACAACTATCACCTAACGGCCGTAGTTCACCATGATGATTACCACTGACGAGAATATCGTCGATTGCCAAGGCGCTCTCCACCACGATCAGTAGAACGCCGAGTGGAACAAGTAAATCCACCACCACCAACGATGGATCGACGGGAAGCTTTTTGATGTTGAACGTTGCAGTTCGTCGTACGCAGCGTAAACAGCCAATGAAAAGCCGCGCTGAAACGCGTTATCGCTTTTTTCAAAATGGCTGACGACGAAGCATAGATCAAGACTGTCAGGTCATTTACAACACATCTTTATCCCAGTATAAAGATACTAAAACCAAGGATAATCTTTGAAATAAAATTGAAAAGAAGTTAGGATTGTCTGGTGAGCAAACAAACATTGTTTGATCATTCATGTTTGTTTACTTTTCTATTGTTTGTAAACTAGTTTCTTATTGACTATTGTTTGCTTGCCCCTGATTGGCTGTTGCTACATTTTTACAGAACTGCAGTGTAAATGCAGTGTGAACTAGGCTTAACCCCGACAACAACTGCAAGAGATACGAGACTACATTACTGAAACGGGCCTAATACGATGCAGATCAACATTGAAAGAGCTGAGCTTAGACAAATATGTAGTTATCCAAGTTTGTCTCATCAATGTCCAATAGTAATTGGCAAGTTTAAATAATACGGTCATATTACAAAATTATTTTTTTAACTGTTTCTTTTCTTTGAATAGGCCAGCTAATCATTGTCCCAACTTGTAAAAAATTCATCTGTGCGAGAGTGAGATTTCGGCTGCGGCACTATCCATATTAGAGAAAAGATGTCCGAAGTTGAAAGTAAGTAATGCCTTGAGTTTTTTAAAGTACCATAACATTTACTTTGCTTTTATCTTTGAAGAGATTCAAGTTATCGTACTTGCAAACAGAAAACGAATTGGTTGGCGAACTACTAAGCCATTGCAACATCGTTGAACTGGACTTAAATGGAAACTGCAAAATAACTGGAAACGTAAGACCAAAATAAAAAGAAAATCAATTAGTTATTGTACTCCCCTTAATTAACGTTCTCTAGAACTTTCAAGTGTTATCTGATGACCTTAGAAAAGTAAATTGTAATTACTGTTACAAATTGTCGTCGGAGGCATTGGATTTTATTTCCACTCACATGATATGAGCGCTTATAAGGTTAGTAAAATGTTAAAAAAAACATAACTCATCAAAAACAATGCTACAGAAGTCCGGAAGTTGTTGCTTTACGTCAAACTACAGCCAAGAATCGAGAAGCGCAGCGGCCCCCGAATGTTAACTACACTGCACGAATTTTGCAGGGAGTCGATTCCCCCTGCAAACACAGCGCACAAGAATTGAATCAATATTACAACAATACAATAATATCATTTTCTTTAGTAATTCTTAATAAGTTTTATAATGTTTTAAATTACGAATGTTTTATTATTTTTTTATTGCTTTCATAATTGTACCCAGTCGCGTTTTTTTTATGTAGTTGCAAAAGTGACTTTTTGCATAACAATGCATACAATATTAAATCAATGTCACCAGTGTTATAGAGAATTAAAAGCTCTATCTTTCCTTAATTGGAACAATTTCTGATTGTCCTAAAACTTTTGACCTCTACTGTATATTATAAAGAAAAGTTTAATTTCTAATAGTGCATAAGATTGTGTTCACGAAAAAAAAAGGACGTGACGTGTCTAATGCTCTCGCGAACGTTCTTGGGGAAAGAGAAGAAACAGAAAGAAATTTCAATGTCTATTTTATTTTCAGAAATAATTTCTTCAACGCAACTACAATCAAACGTGAACTCGTCGTTGGAAGTTGGAACTAGATTAACTTGATTAAATCTCGTAAAATGGAGGTTTGTAATCAATGAAAATCAGTTTAAATCAGCACAAAATTGTGTCTGAGAAAGAAGATATTTAGAAGTAGACGATTCTCGGCGACGTATGTTCGAGAAAGGAGAGTCGCGTAAATCATCAATCGGTTCACTAGTCTTCTGAATATTAGTTGGAAACAAGATTTAAGGTACTCATCCCACGTGGTTACAAGTCTCGAGAGAATCAAATTTAAATTTAAATTTCCCATCGCGAAATTTTGGAGTCGAAACCAGAGACTTTTTACGTAACCCTAAAAGACACACTCTAAATATCAACCAATTCTGATGTTTAGAAATTGAGCTATAGCCAATTTAGTATTTGAAACATCTTTTGAAGTGACTTTTGTCACTTTGAAAACTCATAAAACATTTAAATCAAAAGGTCCTTAATTGAAACTTAATTTCTGAGTTAATTATAGCTACGGTAGTAAAAGACACTCTAAAACACCCAGCATCACTTTTTTTTTCTTTTTTGATTTTTTTATTGTGTTTTGATGGTCTCTCAAAACTGAAGCCAGCATCACTTTTTTTCTTTTTTTGATTTTTTTATTGTTTTGATGATCTCTCAAAACTGAAGCCAGCATCACATTATTTTGATTTTTTTATTGTGTTTTGATGATCTCTCAAAACTGAAGCCAGCATCACATTATTTTGATTTTTTTATTGTGTTTTGATGATCTCTCAAAACTGAAGCCAGCATCACTTTTTTTTTTCTTTTTTGATTTTTTTATTGTGTTTTGATGGGTCTCTCAAAACTGAAACCAGCATCACATTTTGATTTTTTTATTGTGTTTTGATGGTCTCTCAAAACTGAAGCCAGCATCACTTTTTTTTTCTTTTTTGATATTAAGTTAATTATAGCTATGGTAGTAAAAGACACTCTAAATTTTAACCAATTCTGATGTTTAGAAATTGAGCTATAGCCAATTTAGTATTTGAAACATCGTCTGAAGTGACTTTTGTCACTTTGAAAACTCATAAAACATTTAAATCAAAAGGTCCTTAATTGAAACTTAATTTCTGAATTAATTATAGCTATGGTAGAGTGTTTTTGCTGCGCGTTGTTGATGCGCGTAGCGAACTTGTTTTCAACGCATGAACATGTAAATTGTTGGGTTCACATGCATGCGTTGCCGCCGCGCGTTGTCTTTCCAAACTGGTAGCCGCCATGTTAGACGCATGAATAGGCGCGTCAAAGTCGAAAAAGTTCAACTCTGTGTTCATGCGTCGTGACGCGCCTATTCACGACGCGCGGCAAACAACGCGCATCCACGCCGCAAAGTAGTTCACATGTGACGCACGTGCGCCGCATGTCTACAACGCATGACGCAACCACGTCGCGCGTCCGAACGCGTCCATGTGAACTAGGCTTAAATCGACTACACGAACGCGGCACTATTTTACAAAGGCTTGCCACGCATTTGCATAACGTGCGGCAGCCCAGAGCACCAGGCCGGGAATTGCCCGCGTGCCAGATGCTACAACTACGGAAATCACAGTCATATGAGTTCTCTTTGCCCCAACCCGTGTAGATACTGCGAGTCAACGGACCACAAGAGCTCCAACTGCGAGAAAAAACAAACGCGCACCCATGAAAACCCTTGGAATTTGCCCCAGACACCAAATACCAAAGAAGTAGTTGATGATTTGATAAGAGATACTATGTATTCGATTGAGATCAAGAGATAAAGCGCTCTAGACTTTAGAGCACACCAAGACGTCGTTAATTGACGAGTGTGAAAATGTTAGCAGTTAGCACACATGCATATCGAACAAACTTCTTTCCTATAAACAAACAGGAATCTGATCAAATGCGTAAAAATCGCAATGTATTTTATTTAAATTATTATAAAATACTTATACTTTCTTTCATTGTTAGAATTCACTATAAAATTTGATAGGATTGATATAAATGATAGTGTTGATTGAGACCAACTAGAGGCCACGACCCATTCGAATCAACTAGAGATTTACGTGCTTTACCACGATGAAAACGGGAACGTGGAGCGAACCAAAGTGATGTTTTAAAATGAGCAGTTCATTTCATTTTCAACCATCAGTTTGAAACAATCACGTATGTATGAAATCAACAAGTCATCAACTCGGACAAATTAATAAGTGGGCTTACATGGCAACAAATATCAAATTGTTTGTAAATAAAAAATTATAGTTAAATGTAAATTAAACTTTCACAATTCAAACCAAAGTCATACATATGCATTCATGTATGGGCTTAAATAGCCAAAATAATATAAAATTATGTAAATAATAAGTTGTAAACTTAAATATAAATTATTCACTCATAACTGAAACCAAAGCCACACATACAGTATGCATGAATGTATGGGCTTACATGGCCAAAATAATATACAAAATAAAATTCAAACAAAATTAATAAATTTTAAAAATCACTATTTTGCACATAATTGAAACCAAAACTACACATATATAAGTTAATGAGTGGGTTTACGTGGCCAATGTAATGTAAAATGAAATAAAACTTAATAAATTTTAAAAATCACACTATTTTGCATATAGTTTTGAAACCAAAACCACACATGTATAAGTTAATGAGTGGGTTTACGTGGCCAAAGTAAAATAAA
>JAQFZP010002740.1:0-12458 GCA_034695745.1 Geophilus truncorum | reverse complement strand
CTCAAATCCGGGCAAACAGTTATTTTCTGTGCTATCTCTCGCCTAACGGCGGGCGCCATTTTCACAATTGCTGATATCACGTCATTCTAGCTTCTCGTTTACTTGTTTATAGATGGCTCAGGTTGCAAATCAAAACTGCGGATGTCTTGTTTTGCAACCTGCGCCATCTATAAACGAGTAAACAAGAAGCTAGAATGACGTCATATCAGCAATTGTGAAAATGGCGCCCGCTGTTAGGCGAGAGATAGCACAGAAAATAACTGTTTGCCCGGATTTGAGGGAGTTTTTTTCTACTCCGCGGCCATCGGTCATGAGAGCTGGCCGGTCACGAGGATGTTTTTAGCATAGGGGAACATTGAAAGGGTTTGGGTCCGAGACTTTTGGCCGGACTTGAGAGCTGGCCGGATTTCAGTATGTCCGGATTTAAGGGCGTTGACTGTATATGAAAAAAAAAAATTAGCCATCTTTGAACTCACCGCCAGTGTTGCAATACGCCACCAGCTTCCAATTATGTTCATCCGGATCCGGCACCGTTGCCACTACGTCGCTCGACGTCTTAGAGTACAGCAACTGCCTGGGTTTCGACGGCGCCTGCGCAGAGTTCTTCTTCTTCGACTTGTTATTCGGAGTCTGCATCTTCTTGCTCATCCTTTTATAATCCTGGATAATCTCCGAGTCGTTAGCGTCGCCGTTTTGGATCTCGTTGCAGTCTCGCAGCGTGTTGTCGTTCTCGATGTACAACATGTGTACTTTCTCCGTCACCAAATCCATTGTGAGCGCATCGTCTTCCACGTGTTGTTTGATCCAGTCGATCACCAGCTCGCATAAATGGCGCTCGTTCATCGTGTCCACCTTTTTCCTGTGTTTCTGGAGGATCTCCACTTGGACCCCGGGGAGTTGTAGCAGTTCTTTGCTTTTCACCACGTTCGCCATCTGAAATTACGATTTGACGTCATTGAGCGATGTGCCGTTTTTGGGTCGGTTTTTCACCCACTTCCGGTTTAACTAAGGGTTGGGTTGGGATTTTAGGCGCGTGAAGGGTGGGAGGGGTAGTGAATATTTTAGAAATTTTGGGTTGTCACTTAACTGGAAGTGCCATTTTAAAATGTCTGAAATTGCTACTTTGCGTTTGGAACTTAGAAATTGTAAAGTTGAGCTCATCGATTCCGGAGCGATTTCCATGGTTTTTAATGGCACTTCCGGTTTGATTATGGGATCATTTTAAGAGCGTTACGGTTAATTAGGTTAGTTGGTATCCTAAAAATTGTAAATGTCTCAATCAACCGGAAGTGCCATTTAAAATTGCTCCAAATCATTTCAATATCTAAGGCAAAATGAGTCACGAGCTCTAGAAGCAATTTTGATGGGTTTTTAATGGAACTTCCGGTTTAATTTAGGGATCGTGATTTTAGGAGAGTTAGGGCTAAGAGGATTAGTTAGTAACCTGGAAATTTTTTCTGTCATAATCAACCGAAAGTGCCATTTAACATTGCTCCAAATCATTTCAATATCTAAGGCAAAATGAGTCACGAGCTATAGAAGCAATTTTGAGTGAATTTTAATAATACTTCCGGTTTGATTTGAGAGTCGAACTTTTAGGAGTTCAAAGGATTAGAGCTCTAGTTGACATCTTAAAAATTTCAAGTCTCTCAGCTAACCGGAAGTCGTATTAAAACTTCCCACAAATCACCACTTTGCAAGTTGAAGTCGTTACCTCTCTTTGTATAAAACAATCCACTTTCGTGATCAATTCCATGTCCAGACTCACACCGGGGATCGACCGGATCCCGATACAATTATCAGGACTGAGCAATTCGGCCAAGAACCGTCCGCACTGTCTCACGACAGAATTCATCTTTAGCCTCTTAGCCGTCATATACACGATCTTGACTTGATCTTCACTGATTTCAAGCCTAAAAAAAAAATATATATACAATTAGGTGCCGTGCAGAAACTAACCACCAAACCTCATATCAGCACTATACCCCACACAATTTCCCATTCAAAACTTCACCAAGACGTCATTTATCTTACCTCGCTGTATATGCGTAATCGACGAGTTTCTCGAACGACTCGCGCTCGAATCCACCGTTTAATTTACAGCGGAACTCGTGGGATCCGTCGTCGTTTGTCGTGAAAAGATCCAAGAAGTAAGGGCTAGCGCACGCGAGCACTGACCGGTGCGCGTGCACTTCCGATTTGCCGATCTGGAGCACTACGTCACAGAACTGCTTGTTCTGACGGAGTAAGTTGAGGTTTCGCAACGTGTTGCTCATGTAGTCGTCATCTTCGAACACCAGCATCGCCTTTTTCGGCTCACATTCGTCCATTGCTCAGCCGAGACGAACACTAACTAAAATTTTTAAAATTTAAAAAGAAAATTAGTTGCGATTTTTAACGATAGATGGTGTGGAAGTTAGTTAGTGGAATTGCTGCGGTGGATAGAGGCGGTGCTGATCGTTAGTTTTTTTTATTTATGATGAATTTTATTTTATTTTTAAATATCAAATAAAAATATCGGATTTTTCTAGTTTAGTCGATATTTTAATAATGCAAGTTGTTAATTAGTTGATTTTTTTCACTTTTTATTCGATATTACCATGAATTTACGGTAATCGATTTCAAATTCGATTTTTCAAACATTAAATGACAAAAATCAATTAAAAAAAATCGACTAAACCCATAAAAACCACCAAAATCGATAAAAAAAACAAAAATCAACCCATCCAAACCCCATTTCTCCTCGTAAAAACCTTCCATTCCAACTTCCAACTTCTAGTTCACTTCTAAACCAAAACTTACATCATCCCTACACACTCCTCCCAAGTTCAACCAACCCAACCCAACCCATCCAAACCTCAGGTTAACAAACCTGCGTCGCCATTCAAAACTCAACTAGAATAAGAAACTCCATGAAGAAAAAAAAATCATCTGAAATTACACACATCGCAATCGGAATCATCGGAATCCACGACACACTATATGCAATCTCCAGTGACATAAAATTCTCACAAACCCAACAACATCTGGCCATTACCGCATCGATTAACAGCTTTTATCACCACCATGTAATCAAAACAAACACCAAGCAACAAAATAAATACAAAACAAGACGAATCCAACGACGCATGCGCCGGAAAAAATTAATAAAATCGTTTAAAATGAATTTTTAGAGTAAAAATGGTGTAAACAAAAGCAGTTTTCTACGGCGCCATGCTGTAATTTTGTGTTACAAATCACGCATCTCACCTGTCAATTATCCGTTTACTGCATCATGATGTCATGAAATGTAATTATAAGCTCGATTTACTAATTGCTCGAAGCTCTGTCTGGATTTATGTCTGCCAGAACCAGTTTTCTCCAGCAATTCTCATCGTGTTGCCAATGGCTGAGTTTTTGGTATAATGTTTCACCACCAGAGCGCGCCGTGTTATATTTCTCTATTGTTATTTCCCGTTGGTAACAAAAGGACGTCATGAGTAATTTTGGGAATTAAATTAAGGTGGATTTGATTTAATTCGTTAATTTTTTGATCCAGAATTTGGGTTATTTAGTGCAAGTTGATTCTGGGAAGTGGTTCTGGTGTTGTTGCTATGGGCTGTTGCTAGGCAATGAGTAATGGTGGGTTTTGTTGATACGCGTGGGGTTTTGATTATTTTAGGTCATTTGGTCGCGACCGGTTGGTTTTTATTTATTTTTTGTTATCGCTCAATGATTCGTTGACCTAGATTTGGTGATTCATCGATTTGATTGACTTTATCTTTGGGTTTCTGATTCAAGGTTGAAATGTTAACCCTGGATTTAGTTGGAGCAATGAGATCTGTTTACTAAATAATGGAAAAGTCTGGTATTGACTTATATAATTGTTGTAAACATGTTTAGATCAATGTTACTAACCATAAAAAAAAAACAGTAAACTGAAAGATGAGTTTTAAAATTAAAGACAAGGTGAGATTTTGCGAGATTTAGAGAATCTTTAAATATTTTTGAAAGTTGTTAATGATTTTAGCTGTGCAAAATTGTTGAATCAACTAATGATAAGTGAGATAATTGATATAAAACGAATGAATCTGTTGAGATTCACAAAATCTGTTAAATCTTGTACTATATCGATAAAAATTTTATGAAACAAGTGAAATAAATTGCGAATTGTTATTGTTTCAACTATAAATTTTTATAAATCTCACTAAATCTCGTAAATCCACAGAAAAATCACAAAATTCTATACAACAAATATCATGAATCAACACTTAAAAACCTCAAAATCTCATGAAACAATATCAAAATTTCCATTATTGCATCACACCACTAAAAACAATTCTTAAATCTCACTAAGTCCCACCAAATCTCCACAAAATCATTGCTGCACCATTGTTTCACCAACACAACACAACTAAACAAAACCCATTGTTGCATCAACCAATCACAATCCTTCTCTAAAAAAAACCCAACACAACAATAAAACCCAACCCATTTTCCCTCACCCCAATTTTAGACACAACAAAACCAAACCCTCATTCACCCACTGACCTTGGGTATCTAAAAAGAACAAATTTTTTAAATTTTTTACCCTCTACCGATAAAATAAAACCACGCTTTATCGCGCACGCGTCCTTGGCCTTGCAAGGTGGTCGTGACTACGTACACTCGTTAGGCCTAAATCCCAAAATACACTCTCACCCGGTAGAAAAATAGTACGGGAAATGCTCTGCTTCGTTGCGGCACTTGGATGCTTCGACCCGGCGTGACTGCGACTCGATTGCGGCGCCGTCAAACAACGTGTACCGTGTCGTCTTCTGTCAATCCCAATTGCTATCTTTTACGATTCGAACCGCTTCCGGTGACGTCATGCAACACGTCATTTCCCAAAATCACGCGTAACAATTAAATTGACGAAATTTTCACAAAAGTAGATTTATTTTATAATTTTTTCAACTTACAATTTTAATACATAACATTGTTTTTAATGGGGTTTTGGGGCGTCAGCGGGTGGTGAAATGGGGAATTACGGTGGCGGGAATTTTGAAATTCCGTTGATTTTTTTGGCTTTTATCGCTTCGACTGTTTGTTGTTGTTTGATTAGATCCCAGTAAAGACCTTTTTGAGTCTTTAGTTGCTCGTGGGTGCCCATCTGGAGATAAATAATCGTTTGGAAAGGTTTTTGAATTTTTTTTTTTTTTTTTTTTTACCTCTGCGATGACGCCATCTGCTAACACAGCGATGACGTCAGCGTTTTGAATTGTGCTCAGTCGATGTGCAATTATGAGAACTGTTCGTCCTGTTTCAGATAAATGATTAATAAAATGATTATGGGGATGGAAAATTGAATGATGATGGGTAATTGACCGGTTAATGTTAAATGTGACCGGTTGATAATTATTTTATTTTTTTCTTATTTTTTTGGTGGAATTAGGATCATGTTTTGAATTTTAAGGGAAGTTTGGTGAGTGTTGAATTTATTTTTTTTAAATAAATATTTTGGTTAGTTTTAATTATTTTTGAATATAATTAGTTTTATGTCTGATTAATTAAGTAAATTTCACTAATTTTCTAAAATTTAATTAATTTTGTAAATTTTTGTCTGATTTTGATCTAATTTCAATAAATTTAAGCCTAAAATGTCACAATTATTCAATTTTAGGCCCAATTTATTAAATTGCATTACTCATAAGCTTATCTTGTCAAACTTAAGCACATCTATCAAAATTTGTCACAAATTTATTAATTTTTACCGGTACTTATTGTTTGATTATCTTAATTCAAAGTTGACAATTTTGACCAAATTAAACCTAGAATTCGTTAATTCTCTAACTTTTATTTCTTAAACTAAAACTACTCCTTAACTACCTTTAACAATCTTATCCAGTGCTCCCTGCACCATTTTCTCTGACTCTGCATCCAAAGCACTGGAATCAAAAATAAAATCATAATTTATTATTATCATCATCATTATTATTATTAGAGAGTTAAAAAAAACTTAATCAGAAAGTACATACACAAAACTACAAATTTGTAATCGTAACTTAATGTGTTATCCACATAACATTTTAGATCGACAAAATTAATTTTACATAGAGCATTATTTCACCGCATTGCACAGACGTTGTTTTAACGTACCCTAATAAATCCAGCTTGATATATTTATCTGTTTTCAATATTAAATGAAAACATCTTTGTCTATTTCGGCGTGAAAAGCTCAAACTAAAGCATACTTTAATATGGTATCTATCTAAATCTAAATTAGTCATAAAATGTAATTTTACATTTATTAAAGTCTCATTTACGGCACAAAATGTCGTCTCTGCACGGTAAGAACGTAATCGTATTACTTTTAAATAGATTTCTATATTTAAATCAAATAAAAATAAGCTTGAAAATGAGTTTAATGTTGAAAAAGTGACGATAATGGTGTGTTAATAATATTCAGTAGATATAGAATCTGTTTTGTCTATATCGCTTCTATATCCCAATGATTTTAAATACTAACTGGGGAACTATTTAACTTCGATGAAATTTTCCAAAAACTTCGTTACTTCGTCTCGTCAGTTCAAACTTTGTGACTTAAATTTTTTCTAACTCCCTATTATTATTCCATCATCCAATTCCTAACCTAGTGGCCTCGTCCAGAATCAAAATAGATGGATTCTTCAGAAAAGCTCTTGCAATAGCAATTCTCTGCTTCTGTCCACCGGACACAGTGACTCCTCGCTCACCTAATACTGTATCATAGCCTTTGGGAAAATTGATTATAAACTCATGAGCATTTGCCATTTCAGCTGCTTTGATCACCTGCAAAAAGTAATTAGAAAATGAGTGAAATTCATGTTCGTTTTTGATCAATAGTTGGCAAATTGAATATTCTAGCAGCCAATTCCAGCACTCATTAATTATTTGGTCAACTTTTGTACACTGGTCAAAGCTTTTGAGTTAATTGAAAAGAAAAGCAAAAAAAAACCTGACGAGAAAGTTAATAGTTTTAGTCTTATCTTGTATACCATTGAATGGATTTTTAAAAACTAGAGTGATTCAGAATGCTAATGGTACATTGGATGTATGGTGCTCCAAATGTCTCAAAAAAAGGTATGGTAGAATTTGTAATTTTTGCAAAGATTTAAATCTGATTTTTTTGATTTACATAATTGTACAAAACCTTTTTTGAGGGATTTGGAGAATCATAAGTCCAATTTAAAAAAAAAAAAAAAAAACTTTTTCATTATCCTTAAGATTCCAAATCACTTTAGGTTTTTCATTTTCATTCACTGATACATAAGATATAAAAAAAAATTGTTAAATCATGTAAATTCACAATTAATCCAAGAAAAACTCAAAAGATGGATTTTACAATTTTAACCATATCTCGAATAGTAATGAATGAAAATTAAAAAACTAAAATTATTTATGTACTGTAGCTAAATATACTAAGAAAAAGTTTTTAAATTGGATGTACAGTATGATGCTCTAAACCTCTCAAAAAAAAGTTATAGTAATTTTTGTAAATGTTAACATAAATTTCCATAATTCAGAATTACAAAAAAAGATTACAACTTTATGAGGCATTTGGAGCATCATACATTCAATTCAAAAACCCTTTCCAACACCCTTAAAAATCTAAATAACTTTAATTTGATCATTTTAATTCACCGATACTCGATCTATGAACAAAATCAAATTCTTATTCTTCTTTCAACTTTGGTTGGCCTTCAGTTTTATCATTACCTCGTCATCGGTCGCCGTTGGTTTTCCGTACCGAATATTCTCCCTTACGGAAGTCGCAAATAACACTGGCTCCTGACTTATATATCCGATAGCTTCGCCCCGCCACCAGCAAGGGTCAAACTTCAATATATCCTGTCCATCAACAAAAATAGATCCTTTGTCTACTTCGTAGAACCTTTCCAGCAACAAAGTCACCGTTGACTTTCCGCTTCCGGAAACTCCAACAAGAGCAACCATTTTTCCCGGTGGGATCCTCAGACTGAAATCCTTAAGAACCGGTCGACTCGGTCGAGTTGGATAGCTGAAAGTGACATTTCTGAACTCAATGTCACTTTTTAGGGAGTGAAATGGAATTTTGAATCCGCCTTTGAGTTTCGTTTTTGGCTTCAGGTTGATGTATTCAAAAACCCGGTTTCCGGCCGTTTGGCCCCGGATTAGGTGACCAAGGAGGAGAGAAAGTTGACCGAGAGAGCGTTGGATTGTCTGGGCAGCAACTAGGAAGGAGAGGAGGTCTCCTTTGGTCATGTCATCTGACTGTACCAGGAGACCCCCAACGAAGATCACTCCCAAGACAATACCTGGGGTGAGAAATTAAAAATTGTAATTTTCGAAATTCTACAGTGGAACCCAGTGGAACCCGTTTATAATGTACTCGGTTATAGCTAGATCATTTGTTAAACCCTGTTATAACGTAACGTTTTTTGTTTTCCCCCTACTATATAAGCGTTATACAAATTTACTCGGTTATAACGTTATTTTCAAGCCGGTGTCTTGAGAAACGTTATAAACGGGTTCTACTGTATTTTATACACAATAAATCAGAATTCAGTTGTTGCAACTAATAGCATTAGTAAATAAAGATAAGAATGTTATTCTGGTTATTGATAACCACTATGAATTGTGGGTAACCAATCGACCGTAAGTGTAACCACGGTCGTTCTGGTTAGAGTTTTTGAACATACCCTAGGCGAGTCTCAATCATTGAATAATTGAGTTTTGTCACATTATGCATAGTTAGATGAAAGTGTCACACTTTTATCTTAATTTACTTCTGCTAATAAAGATAAAAGATAAAAAATAAAAAAACAATGGAATTCTGACTCCATGTAGATTAGACTTAGTCACTCAATATGTCATTTATGGTAAGATAACACTGAGAATTTTCTGATTGGCTCAAATGAAGTTCAGAGATCATCATTGTATTTATACATTTCACATCAATTTGAAAAAAAAAACCTCAAATGTCAAATTTTCAAGATATCAATTTTTAGATACATTAAAAATTTTCCAATCTTTTAAATTTAGCTTACATCTAATTTACAAATGTCATTTTTATTTAAAATTTTTAACATTAAAAAATCTAAACACTTGTTACATGTTATCTAAATTGAGGAAACCATAAAAAAATATCTATAACTTTAAAGATATTTTTTACTCTCAATCCTCTTATGAGTTGATCTAGATCAAAAACCTCATTTAGAAATTATAGTTATATGATACAATAAATGGCATTGAGAAATTCAGTTCAAATAACAAACCATTTAAAGCTAGATTTGATAATCCTTGAAAAACTCCTATTCCAATTCCTAGTTGTTGATGCAACTTTGATGCTTTTTCAAGTTCACCATTGTATAAACTTAAAAAAATAAAAAATTAAAATTAACATTTTTTAAAATTTCCTATATTTATTTATTTTTTTTTTTTGCTTTGAGTGTTGTAAACAATATTTAACCTTATTTCCTTTTCCTCCATTGCAAATGCTCGAACTGTTCGAATATTTCCTATAGCTTCGTCGGCAACAGATGTCGCTTTCTCCGCTTGAGCGTGTGCTTTTTTCGATTGCGTTCGTAATATCGAGCCGATCGAGGAACCAACAAAAATAATTGAAGGCAGAATAATTGCTATTAATGCAGTCATTTTTGGTGATATCATGTAGAGTGAGATTAAACAGCCAGCTGTCTGAAATAGATGTAAATAATAATTAGAAACTTAAAATAATTGGAAAAATATATCAAATTTCCTTAAGTAAAATAATTTTAAAAAATTATATGAAAAATTGTCAATATATGCAATCTCGATTTAAATTTTTCAAAAATTTTACGAGTCATTTTTTTTACGAAGTGCCTGCTGCCAGGGAAAAAGCCCTGACTTAAAATCACGAAAAATGGCTGCTGCCAGGGTAATCCTACCCTGGCATAAACATAAGAAATGGCTGCTACCAGGGTAATCCTACCCTGGCATAAAAATAAGAAATGGCTGCTACCAGGGTAATCCTACCCTGGCATTAAAACGAAAAATGGCTGCTGCCAGGGGTTTTTCCCTGGTATCAAATAAAAAATGGCTGCTGCCAGGTATACTAGTATATTAGTATATGGCCAGGAAATTTCTCCCTGGCACCAAAAACTCAAAAATAGCTGCTGCCAGGGGTTTTTCCCTGACATAAAATAAAAAAATGGCTGCTGCCAGGGGTTTTTTCCTGGCATCAAATAAAAAATGTCTGCTACCAGGGGCTTTCTCCATTGTATCAAAACTTTAAAAATGGCTGCCATCATGGTAAAAAAAAAAAATTGATTGCCACCAGAGATGGTGTTTGAAGCATAATTTTCAAATAGCTAAAAGTTTTAATTGGTGCAAAGTTTCAAATTGAATTTTATCAAAAAAATACTGTTGCAGCAGTTATGTTTGACCAAAAAGAAATTCTCTAATAGCAATCAATTTATATGTTTTTATGCCATGAATGAGTACCTGATATTATATTATCCATTTTTAAATTTTTGATGCCATGGAGAAAACCCCTGGCAGCAGCCATTTTTTATTTGATGCCAGGAAAAAACCCCTGGCAGCAGCCATTTTTTATTTGATTTTTTATTGTTTTTTTACAAAAATCGTCATAAACTTAAACAAATTTAATTTTTAAACTGATTAACTAAATTTTTGTAATCGATACAGTATTAAAAAAAAATAAAAAAAAAATAAAAAAAAAAAATCTTTTTTTACGTGTGTGTTTTCATCTCGTTTTCAAAGTTGCTTTTGGATGAGTTTTATTTTTGTTACGTTTGTAATATATTTTTAAGAACAAATGTATTATAAAACGTTAAAAATTGATCGCGTTTATACTACGCTTTCTATGCAAACTTAATAAATATTTCCTTACTTGCATCACATTCCTCAATCCCTGAGACACAACTGCTTTAAACGAACTCTTAAAATCCTGAACATCAGTTGTAAGCCTAAAACAAATGTGAAAAAAAATTAATTAAAAAATTCAATGTTTTATATTTATACACACCTGTTAACCAATTCCCCCGTTTTGTGTTTATCGAAGAAAGCTACGTCTTGTTGCATCAATGATCGAAATAATTCCTGGCGCATGCGCTTCGCCATTTCTTCGCCAACTATGCTAAGTGACGCGATATAGATAGTCGTAAATACTGCCTAAAAATGAAAAAAAATTGATAAAGTGAGATTTTAGCTGTTAGAATGTTAGTTACTTGAATGCAATATAAAAAGAAGAGATGAATACTTGGTGATTTCAGAGATTCGATGAATAAGGCTCTGGTGAAGCGCTTTCCGCTAAAGTCGGATACGATGTTCGCCAAGCGTCCGATCATCAGAGGGATTTGGATGTTTATAAATGCAACTATGATGGCACACTGAAATAATAATAATAATGTAATATATAAATTCAAAAAAAAATTCAAAAATATTTAAAATTTTAATTTTAATTTCTTTTAATAAAATTTCACCAAACTTATCCAAATTTAAGTTATTTTACTATTACTCAACTGCAACCGCCACAAATAATAGCAATTTATCTGGTGCGAGTAATTCCTTGAGTTTATTCCAATCAAAATTCTGTTTATCATCAGTTTCCTGTTGTTGATAATGCGATAATCGATTTTTGATCAAAATCTCATCGGTGCAAAAAGCAAACTTTGCCTTCGAAATCACAATTCCACTCGACGACAGCAAAAAAACTCCGAACTTAAGTTGTTTTTCTAATCTTATCATCCATTTTAATCCCGATTTTTCTCTCACGAGAGGTTTAGCCTTGAGAAATTCACTCCTAAACACTCGAAAAGTCGACTTTGGTTGCAGAAACGGGATTACTTGATGATTTAAGAACCTAGAAATAACAATTTGAGTTAAATTTTTTTTATAAAGTTCATTATTTTTATACTAACTTTCGTCCACACAGCGATAAAATCCCAGCGGAGATCATATTAATGTGTATAAATGTAATGCATACTTCAAAATAATGTGTTTGGAAATTTTAGAAGGTGGCAGCCATTTTCCAGCTGTCACTAAAAGGTGATTTGGAAATCAGAATTTCAAATTGTTCCACAGTTCACCATAGAGGGCGCTCATAACAATAACTAGACAACTTTGTAATGAACTTTTCATAGTTTTAGTAATTAAATTGCTTATTTTATTCTTTTCAACATGACATGTGTTATCTTTTAATACAAAAAAATAAAACTATTAAAATAAATAGTTTTTTTTTTTTTTTTTTTATTTTTTTATTAATTCCTGTAGGGCTAGAAGAACCATCTTTGGAGAAACACTCATAACTATTTTTCTTACGAGGCCTTAGGCCTCGTAAGTATTACTTTAGGTGGGAAACCCAAAAAGCATGTAAAACAGTTAAGTTGGAAAGCAGTGTGCATACACAACCGAATTACTGCTCCATAGGATAACATGGGGTTCGTAGGTCTGGGCGGAAGGATTTTTCATAATCTGCC
>JAQFZP010002739.1:0-12467 GCA_034695745.1 Geophilus truncorum | reverse complement strand
TCGAACGAAGGAAAGAAACAAATTATTAATTATAATATTTATTATAATTAATTAAATAGAACCCCTTTTCCGTCACAATTTCATATATTCATACTTATAGTAAATCATTTCATTTTAGCAATTTTATCAAATTTAGTGGAATATTTACATTATTCTTAACTCATTTATACAACTTTTTAACTCGAAAAAACAAAAAAAATATTGAAGTTTAATAACTTAATGTTTATTTCAGTAATGCTTATTATGATACTATTTAAAAAGTAATTGTTAAGTGTTATTCTTCAAATATTAGCAGAATTAAAACTGAATATGTTATTTATTTCAAAAATAATTTTAGGTTTCAAAAATGTAAATTAGATATAAGTCAAAATAGAAATTGGAAAAAAAATGCAAAAATGTTATTGATAATCTTAAGTTTCTATATATACTTTTATTTTTTATATCCCAATAAAAATTTTAGTATGGACGAGTTAATTAATCTCAAATTAGGAAGTGGGGTTTGTATCAGCCAATGCAAATAGTTTTTGATGTTCCTTGTAACACTCATGAACTGATTTCCTTCTATATGGAGGCAGTGTCTTCACAAGCGCTTTCTCTGGAAATAAAGAACTATTAATAAATTCTAAGTTGCACTAAACATTCAAAAACGTTTAGTTAATTCAACTAAAAATGTAGTTAAATAAGCATCAAGTAAAACATTTTTTAGAATCAAACACTAAAATGGCAGAAAATTGAAAGTGTCACGATTTTTTTTCTTATTTTATATGAAAGAGCATGTGAAAAATGTATAGTTTAATTCATGAAATTTAAAACACAGCAAGGTGCGTGGCAAAAGAATAGTCCCGCCTCCCATTTTTTCGTCATGCCTTTTCAAGCCTGTTGAAAATTTGTTTTTCCTGCCACAATTTATAAACACATAATTATAGCATAGAAACAACATATTTGAAAAAAAAAATTAATGAGTTTTTTTTTAATTTTGGTGAAAATTTGACTTTCAACAAAATTTGAAAAAATAAATTTTTCATGGCGCTATCACGTTAAGTAAATTTTTTTTGAGTGACAATGTACGAGTACCGACTATAGCAATAAGTGGTTTGCTATGAAAAGCAGTAGTTAAAAGTCTTTCAATCGTAGTTTCGTCATGTCGGCCACATATATTCAATAAATTTCCAAGGATCCACTTGCCGAAGTACACAGAAAATTGGTTTCCTCCAACAGCCATTTGACTAAAAAGTTTCTTTGGCGTTGAGAAAATTTTAAATAAATACACTGGGTTTAAAAATTGAAAATTTATATACAGATTTGAACTCTTTTTCACAATGTGGAAGACTAGGGAAGTTGTAGCTAGTGTTGCATTGAGTAACCTGTAAAATGGCGTAAAATATTTATTTCAAAATTGTTTTTATTGAAATATGTGTTACTAACAATTCCTGTAAAAAAAGCACCTGTACAGTTGCACAGATTATCTACCAACTGTGAAATAGAAAATTTTATTTTGTTGAACTTTAATTGAATTTTCTGACTTACTTCGGGAGTTACTTTGCCATTGGTCTGACTGGGAAGTTTCTTCAAAATTTTACATAATATACGAACAAACTTCTTGGAAGCATTGCAATTCTGGAGTTAAAAATAAAAATTTGCCGCATTTTCTAAATTGTTACTGTAATAGTTGTTTGAAATAGCAACGAGCGATACATCGAATAGCATTTTTGTCAAATTCGGAACATCGAATAATAAAAATTCTGGTATATTTAAAATTGCCTAATTACCAAAAAATACATTTTTCAAATTCTGAATATTGAATGTGCTATTGAATAAGTTATGTCAGACTTATTTTGTCAGCCCACGATGTGGGGATCGTCGTTAGATTGCAATCATTTAAGCAGTCGAGTAGTTGACATTTGTTATTTGGACAAATCTTAATTTCGAGTTTTTAATCAAATATTCTATGCATCACTGCTACTAATTTAAAAAAATACTGTATATTATATGCAAATTCTTTTAAACGTGATTTGTTTAAATTATTTTACAGATCTATCTACTTAAACTTTTGATATGTTCTCATTGAACTAAATTTTAGTTAATTCATATGTGCATGTTTTTCGATTGTACGCGAAGTTTACTTACGGCTTTTTCAGCGATGGTTAAGTCTGCAAAAAGCATTACAGCAATCATAAAAACTTTATTCAAAGTCATTTTTCAGCTGCAGAGTGAAGTGAAATATTGCAACTGGCAAATGCTTTTATGAAAAGCTAATTTGTTTTTAAATGCATAGGCATCACGTGCTTTTCAGGTGGCAAAAGTGCTCGTGGTGTAAAAATTTAGCAACTTTTGTCAGATATGAATAATAAGGACAATGATCTATCCTGCAATTATCGACTTGAAAATATTAGGATATATGTTTCCAGCATTGTTAATTATACAGTCAACTCTCTCATATCCGGCCAAAAGTCTCGGCCCCTTTTAATGTCTCCCTACACTAAATACTCCCTCTTATCCGGCTACCTATATCCGGCCACTTTTCCCAGTCCCGCCCTATGTCCGGATATGAGGGAGTTGACTGTATTTTTAAAATTTAATAGTTTGACTTTGATATACCTAACTTGGAAACATAAGCAGAAATTGGTTTTATATTTACTGTATATCTTAACAAAATTTATTGTTAAACTTATATTTACATGTGCTGTAATTAGCGACGTCTTTAAGGTATGGCAGTTATGGTATGTTCACTGGTTACCACTTGAAGAGTTCGCTCCATGCCAGCAAGTGCTAAGGAGATGTAGACAAGGGAAATATTAAAATTACTTAAACTTTTTATTACAAAGTATCTCAGGTGTAAGGTTTAACGTTTCAACCACCGAGTTTAAGGTCATCATCAAGAACCCATTCCAATATGAAGTTCCGTTTTTGATGATGATTACAAATCCGGTGATTAATGCACAATGGGATAGGTACTCTTAGTGTAAATATTTTTGGTGCATTTAATGATAAATTCCAAATATATGTATATATAGTGAGCATTTCTCTGGAACGCCTAGAGTGCTTCGACAGCGGTATTATTTGATGGATTTAGTTGCTTAAAATGATCATGTTTGTGTGGAGGAGATGAAAAATAAACCAGCCATGTTTGAAAAATCAAAAGAGAGAAGATTTATTCTGTGTTTATGCACCTAATGAAAATGGTGCTGGCATACATCCTAAGTAGAGGATGTTTATTTGCCTCTATATTTGAGAGGTTTGTTTTACACCATTAAACGTGATGTTTTATATCACATTGTGTTAGGGTGCCTACTGTATACCCCATAAGCAACATCACTTTTTTAAGTCTCAAATGGAGTGTTGTTGGGTATCAAAAGGTGTACAAGTCAAATTAACATCCCAATCTCACCTTTATTTCTTGCAGAGGAGTGGACTTTTATTCTTCAATACGAACTCTACTCAAATTAACTTCAAATTACTACGGTACATTTTATTTTGGTAAATATTTACAATTTACCAAAATTGAAAAAAAAATAAAGATTGTTGACACTATGATTTTAAGTTTATGTATGTTATTATTTTTTAATCTTAAAATACTATTTTCTTATAAGAAATCTGAAACTATACAGCGGGTTTTATATCAGCCAATGCATATAGCTTTTGAACGTCTACGTAACACTCGTGAAGTAATTTCTGTCTATCTGGTGACAAGATCTTCGCAATTCCTTTTTCTGAATAGAAATAATCAATTACTAGATTTTAGATTACACTGAACATTAGATAATTAAACTAAAAATACAGTACATCAGAAAAATATCATAAAATATTTGATCTTTGTTTAAGTAAACATTTTTGTGTGTGCAACTTTACCGGTTATCGCAATGAGTGGTTTGCTTTTTAAAAATAAAGCATAAATTCTTTCGAGTCTAGCTTCGTCATGTCGACCACATACATCTAATAAATCTCCAAAAACAAAGTTGGCGAAATATTTAGAATATTTGGCTCCTCCAACAGTTATTTGGCTAAACATTTTCTTAAGTGTTGAGAAAAAATATAAATAAATATACCACTCAGTTTAAAAATTGATAATTCACATACAGATTTGTACAATTTTTCACAATGTGGAAGACCGGGGAAGTTGTAGTTAGTGTTGCAATCAGTACTCTGAAATGAAATA
Source organism: Geophilus truncorum (assembly GCA_034695745.1). NCBI lineage: Eukaryota > Metazoa > Arthropoda > Chilopoda > Geophilomorpha > Geophilidae > Geophilus > Geophilus truncorum. The sequence goes on along the minus strand of JAQFZP010002739.1, from coordinate 8,311 downwards.
CCAGAAGTCATTTAATTTATAATAAGTTTATAAGCTTAGAAATTATTGTTACTAACAATTCCAGAAAAGAAAGCACCTACACAGCCACAGAGATTATTGACCAACTGTGAAATAAAAATGTTTTTTGTATTTTTTTTATATATTTTTTTTATATTGAACTTTAATTCAATTCAGTGATGTACCTCAGTAGTTACTTTGTTGTTAGTCTGCATCGGAAGTTTCTGGAAAACATTGCACATGATGGCTGCTACCTTCTTGGATGGATTGCAATCCTGCGAAATAAAATAAATTATTGCTGTACGGTATTCTCTAAACTGTTACAATAATTTTAGTTTTGTCACTATAAGTCGGTGATGCATTTTGGCCAGATAAACATTTGAGTACTGAAAATTCTCGAATAGAAAAATCAAATTATTGTTTAATAATACATTTCTCTTGTGTCTTTTTCGTTTGATTACTTTTTTATTGTTTCTAACTTTTGTGAGTAAGTGGCATTTATCCAATCCTTATTTTTATTCCGTAGTCCGTACATTGAACTCTTGCTACACAGTGCAGGGCAGTACCCATGTGTTATATCCATACAAAGTATTTTTTACTCATCGCTTATGCGCATGTACTTGTACTGTATGAATTTTCCATATGTCAGGTGTTTAAAGTTCATGCTTTGTTAGTGCTAAAATCAACATTATGATGATGCTCCATACAATGCTTACCATTAGAATATCTTTTTTTTTTTTTTAGTACAACTAACTTTCCGTAAACTTAAAACTTGATGCTCAATCTACTCTTGTTGGCAAAAACCTAAAAATAAATGGGGAGATATGACTGATGTATTGTTTATGGAATGTTACATGCATCACTGCATCTAACTAACTAGAAGATTTTTAGAAACAAGTTATTTACACATGTTTTTGCATTTTTAAAATCGTTTAAGTTGTATTGCAGTTTTATTTACTAAAACCATTTAATTAAATTTTAGTTAATTCAAGTCTTATTATACAGGGTGGTTTCAAAGAAAAGATTTATTTAAATGAGACAAATATTTGTTCCAGCATGACTTAACTGGCATAACACAAGTAAACTAGAAACATATTTCTTTTATTTTTAAATAAATCTCTTTATTTGAAGCACCCTGTATATGTATTGTTAGCTTGAACGCAATGTTTACTTACAGCGTTTTCAGCAATGGCTGCACTTGCAAAAAGAAATATTGAAACTGCAAAGAAAATATTAGAAACCATGTTTCAGCTGCACACTATCATAAAATGTGTGTCAATTTGCTGTTGAAAATGTGTTTTGTGAATAAAGTAGAGTTAATAACTTTATTTTTATGTGAAAATAAGTAGATATCGATTATTCCAGTTGCATCATGTGCTGAAATTGTCCAATTTTGCAATTTAATGCAATTTTTATTATTTTTAATCTGTTCAATTTTACTGTTGAAAGTAATTATACGGGGTATTTCAAAATTATTGACCCATTTTCAAAGTTGAATTTAAAAATAAACTATTATAGTTAAAAACATTTCAAAATATCTCAAGCTTGAGGTCTCAATAGAAAAAAGTTATAATCAAAAAACTGAATGTGAGCAGTGCCATATTGTTGTCTATGGGCACTGCTCACATTCGGTTTTTTGATTATTACTTTTTTTCTATTGGAAACTCAAGCTTGAGATTTTTTGAGAAAAAACTTGTTGAGTTGGGCTACCAAATGCAATAATTTTGAAACACCTTGTACATTACGTGTTGATTTATTAGTGAGTTTTAAGGCAGATACAAATGGTTCTAAAATATATGGGCACAACTTACTGGTCTAAATTGTATTGGTTTGTGAAAAAATATTAAATTTTGTATTTCTAAATTTCTAAGATTTGCAATGTTTAACACTAACTTTAGGGTTGGTATAAGAAGTGTGAACTTTGAACTTCAGATTGAACAGATAGCATGAATATATGGTGGAAGTTGGGATAAGTTTAAAATTCTTACAGATGTACACGTATATAAGATTTTATACAAGCTAGAAGATGGAGAAAGTCAGAATGTTAGAGAAAAATTTTTTTAGTAGAAATAACCAGTTGGCAACAAATATACTGTAAAAATTATGCAAATGACATTTGGCAATGTTCCAACTTTTTGACGTTATAACGGGGTTTATAAGCGAGTACGTTACTCGCGGGTTCCACTGTCACATGTATTTTGAATTCTATACAATGAATGCCAACTTATTTTTCTTTTAATCTTAAATAAATCAGAATGTTTTGATATGTTTTTGCAAGTTTTTTATGCAAAACAAGTAAAATTTTCCGTTTTTCTAATGTTTGTTAAAGAAATTTAAAATTCAATGAACATGCAGCTGTCAAACAGTTGAAATTTGTTATTTGGACGAATAAAGAGTATTATCACACATTGAGCAGAGCTACTAACTAAAAGAAATATTAGAATCAATTATTTTAAACATGTTTTCGAAATATCTCAAAGCTGTTTAAATTATTTTAATGTTTTATCTACTAAAACGTTTTGAAAATGAAGATGTCTAGGTACCGGTACATAGATTCACAAAGTAGATTTACAAAATCTACAAATCTATTTACTGGTTCTTTGGCGATGGCTAGACCTTCAGAAAGCATTATCACAATCACGAGCACTGTATTTAAAGTCATCTTTTAGCTGAAGAGTGAAGTTAAATGTTGCAACTGTCAAAGATATTTATATACCAGTAACAGTTAGTTTATTTTAAATGCACAGGCATTATACGGTTTTCAGGTGGCGCCATTGCTCGGCTTTAGTATCAAAATGTATTAAAATGCAACATATATCAAATGTTTGTTAGACTAATAAATATGAACCATAGTTTAGTGACTAAATTACACAATTATACAATTTTGTTCGAATTTAATTCCATTGTTTTATCGTAATTGCTTTAGGGAAAAACGTTTATGGTACTGCATTTATTTTAAACTTTGTTGCAATGCAGGAAAGCTGCGGTTTTACGAAATTGTTGTGAAGCCCGCAATGTTTTGCATTTTTTCAACCTGCACCAGTGTTGCAAAAGTGTTGCCGTCGGATTAACCTCGATCCGACGCGGATTTCGTATAAGATGGGATTCAGAACAAGTAATACTGATCCGAATTTTTTTGTCTCATAACATTTGTTCTCAATCGGGTCCAGTCCAACCCGGTTTAATCCAAAATCCTAAATAATTTAATTTTTTTAATTAAATTTATTATTAGTCTCTTTGCGCATTTTGTACAAAACAAAAAATACAATTTTTAAGTGGCTGAAATTTGAATTGGCTTAGCTTGCCTTTGATTAGTCGGCTACAGCTTAATCCAATCACAAACCATCTGAATTCATAATCGATCTAACTTTGAACTAGTTTTCTTCAACGTATTGCTTTTAAAATGTTAGAAATCGGGCAATATTACATTGTTTGCCCACCGGAGGCGCTGATATCATTATCAGGACGTTATTTTCTTATTTAATTGTATACAAAGTCACAATGACGTGACTGTAACAATGTGCGATATGTTTTATTTTCAAATCTCAAAATACAATTTTAGTATGGACAAGTTCTCCAACTATGCAACAGGTTTTGTATCAACCAATGCAAATAGTTTTCGATGTTCCTTGTAACACTCACTAACTGTATTGTGTCTATCTTGGGATACGGTCTTCGCAAGTGCTTTTTCTGAAAATAAAGAATCTATTATTAAATTCTAGGTTACATTAACTTTAAAAATGGTTGGTAAATTCAACTAATTCAACTAAAAATATAGTTGAATAAGCACTAACTACAGTAAAACATTTGGTAAAACTCCAACGCTAAAATGTCAGAAACCTTTAGATCTTTAATTTCAACAAACAATTTTTTTAATTAGTAGGTTAAAATGTATGTGTAACATTACCGACTATCTCAATAAGTGGTTCGTTATAAAAAAACGAAGTTATAATTCTGTTGAGCGTAGCCTCGTCATGTCGGTCACATATGTGTAATAAATTTCCAAAGACCCACTGGACGAAATACTTGGTAAATTTGGTTCCTCCAACAGTCATTTGGCTATAAATTTTCTTCGATGTTGAGAAAAATATCAATAAATTTACTGAGGTTAAAGATTGAAAATTCACTTACAGATTTGAACATTTTTTCACAATTTGGAAGATCAGGGAACTTATAGTTAGTGTTGCATTCAGTGCTCTGAAATGAAGTAAACATTTAATTTAAAATAGTTTTGCAGGCTTAGAAATAGTTGTTACTAACAATTCCAGTCACGAAACCAGTTATACAGTTGCAGAGATTATCGACCAACTGTAAAATATAAATGTTTTAAAATTGTTGAACTTTAATTACTTCAATTTAGTGACATACTTCAGTAGTTACTTTGTTGTTAGTCTGTGTCGGAAGTTTGTGGTAAACATCACATACAATGTTTGCTAACTTCTCGGAAACAGTGCAATTCTGTAAAATAAAATTGAGTACCGTACAGTAATTCCTTTCTGTGACACAGATTTTGAATAGTGAACGTGCCAATATTTTTAAAAATTTCGAAATGATCTAGAATGTCTCTGATATATTTTATTTCATTCAAGAAGAGAAACATTTTTAGTTTTTCTTACACTTACAAATATTTTTAAACATGTTTTTGTAGTACCGTACCGTATTTAAAAGTTGTTTAAATTGTATTACAGTTTGATTTACTAAAACCATTTAACTAAATTTTAGTTAAATCAAGTTTATTTATTATTTTGTTAGGTTGTACGCAACGTTTACTTACAGCTTTTTCAGCGATGCCTCTGCTTGCAAAAAGAAATATTAAAACTGCAAAGAAAATATTAGAAACCATGTTTCAGCTGAACATTAATGATAAAGTGTGTACCGATATTTTGTTAAAAATGTGTTTTATGAAGAAACAGTTAATAATTTTCTGAGTTAATTATTTATTTTCACCTGTTGGTCTGGTAAATGGACATGGAGTATAGTAATTTATTAACATTATATATTTAAGTGCATTTACTTTCATCTGCTATTATTGCTTTTATTTTCATTTTTAAAGATTTAAAGAAAAGGTACCTAATTAATTTGTTTTAAGAAAACGACTTGATGTGGTAGAATGTTTTAGTTAGGTGATATCAGTTAAGTGTCAAGAGTAAAAATTACTTTATAAAACACAACTTTATTTTTATTTGGTAATAAATATGTATTGATTATTCCATTTGCACATGTGCTCATGTTGTGCAATATTGCAATTTACTCCAATCTTCATTATTTTTAATTTTTAAAATTTTACTGTTGAAAGTAAATATACATTTGTGTGAATTTATTACCAGTAGCAAGTTTTCGGTCAGATACAAATTATTATAAAAACATATGGGCATAATTATTCTAAATGAATCCGCATCGAGCTGGCCTTTTATCACGCCGGCGTGAATTCGCGCTAAGCACCCTTGCGCCAATGCAAACGAGCGGCATTACGATAAATGTGCTTGTTTGCATTGTCCCAATGGTAGACTAAATCGTGCCGGCGTTTTTCATTGGTGTAGAATTGTGCGTAGAAGGGTGCTTAGAATTGTGCGCGAATTGACGCCGACATGATCAAACACTGGCACAATAAGACACTAACCTAACCAGCATTATAAGACGCCAGCGCGATATAAGGTATTTAAAAGCACCTTGCATATGGAGAATAAACGGTTTGAGTTTCTCTACAAACCCACACAAAGTAAATGATAATATCGACAATAATTTTGATGTAATGCAAGGTTGAAAGTGTCAATTTCTTTTGTAATCAGACTAATCACCCTGTATAAAGTTATTTGATCAATGTGCTTTGAAGCAAAAAGTTTTGACTCTAAGCTATTTTTGGTCACATTAAAACACTTGTTGTCTGTTTGTTGATGGTTGTAGACTATTGCTGTGTAATTATTAGCAATGAATGTATGCGCTCTTTTCTTAAGAATACACACAAAACAGTGCAATTCCAGCTGTAATTTGGCTTCTGTGTAGTGATATTAGGAACTACTTTATTTATTGTAATGCAGTTCTTGTGTTCCAAACCCCAAAGCTACAATATAAAACCTTTTTTTCATTTAGCTACTTTTTAGGTATATGTATAATGCTACCGTACTATTGCTGAAAATGCATATTATTTTTATTTATATAGTTCTGTCGCATTAATATTTTAATATATAGCATTTGATAGTAAAAATTATTTTTAAAGAAAGACATCTATCTTGTCTATAGTTCTGTCCAGTCCCAAGTCCCGAAATTGACTTTAATTTACTAATGCCGAAGATTTTGCTTGCAATTTTTGTGGTGTCCTGATGAAGGTCCAATTTTAAGTCATTTCAACTGAGTTTAATTGTTGGTTGCTAAAGATACAAAAAGTATTTTGAAATTAAACATTAACTTATATTGCTTTGCATATGACGTCACAATTTCGTTAAATTCAAAAGTAAAGAATTAATTTTTTATTCTTACCCGTATTGTAACGCAATAGTCCCATTCTTGGACTCGGTCAGAGATTTTTTTAATTTTAAGTTCCGTCTATAGACCCGAATCCCCAAGCGGAACTGGGATCGGAAACGGAATTTTCACAGATCCGTTAGCAATCCTGGTGTTATACAGTATACATATATAACTCCACTTTAGAGTAGACTTGTCTGTATCAAACTTCTTTTCTTTTGCCACTTCGGTAGCAAAACTGGAAATCATAACTGCATTTATAAATACATGTATAACGTGCTACTTGCACAATTTATTTAATTATACATTTTAATACATTTTAGTATTAGAAGAAAAATGTTTTCATTAAGCCAAGCAAACACTGACATCAGCTTGAGCAGACAATATTTGGTAGTTTTTGTAACAATCGACAAACATTCGTGCCGTGGCTGGAAGCAGAGTCAGTTTCATTGTATATTCTGCCAAAAAAAAATTTAATTTCTCATTTAAATCAATTTAAAATTCCAGGTTGAACAGTAAAACTGCTTTGCTTTACCAATATAATTAGTGAGCGGTCCACTCTTGAAAAGCATTTCTGCATATTTTTCAGCTTTTTCCTCATTCATCTTTCCACAAACATCCATTATAATTGGAAAAAGCAGTTCAAGGGCAAATATAGTCAGTTGGCTTCCATGGTTAACAGCATTCTCAAACTCATTCTGTAATACAATAGCAAATTAAATGGACATTGATTAGTCTTTAAAGATGAATAATGTGAGCAAAATATTGTCCTTCACTTTCTTTATCTCCAAGGTAAAGTTAATGAAAGGTTTATTAGTAAAATTAAATCTATTCATTACAAACATTAATTTAATACAAAAAAAATTTTATATTTCGAAAATGTTTACAATTATTTTATCGCCTAAAAATTGCAGTGTGTCATTGCCAATAATGTAAATTATTGATGTCATTAAACCTAGCTGTTTCTTACCTGCAATGCTTTCGTTCAAGTTCAAAAGTTATTGAATGCATTGCAGGAAAATCATTTTAAAAGGGGCAGCTTTCAAAACTAGGTACCAAGTAACAAATCTCGTTCAAGCATTTACACAAAATTTAAAGTAACATAGTTATTTAACTAATTAATGTTTGTGACGAGTTGTTTCACCTTTAGCAACAAACCGAGTTCACTTGACATTTAAAACAATATTACATACAGATTTGAAAAGCTTGTCGCACATAGGAAGACCAGGAAAGTTATACTCGTCTGATTTGCATTTACTGCTCTATAAAATAAAAATAAAAATAAAAATTTATTTTCAGTATTTAAAAAAATATACCAATTAAACACTTTGCCACTTACGTCTCTACTAAAGAAAGCGTCGTTACATTCGCAAACGCGTTGAGCCAAGTGCTGAAATTTTTTTTTTTTTAAATAATTACTGTATATTGTTGGTTACATTTGAAAATTTGGTAGTTACCTCGCCATCGTTTGCATGCTTGAACAAAACATTAAAAGCTTTGCACAAATCTTTAATTGCCTTCTCCTTCACATTACATCCCTGATAATGAAAATAAGAAAAACTGAGTTTTTTTCTACTGTTGAAAATTCTCAAATGGAAATATAGAAAGTAAAGACTACTTTTAACTTTTGCCAATAGAATGTATATACTGTATAGTAATATATTAATCACAATAGCCTTCTCTCTTTCTAGAAGAGAAGGTAAAGTTATGTCATTAGTCATTACTCACTAGAACACTTTATACTCTGCTATAACAGGCAGCCTAACCTAAACTTTTTGTTGCGGCTTGCAAAGAGTGCCTTTTAGTTGGAATTAAATAGAGTAACTGAATTGTTATTGTGAGTGTTAAATTT
>JAQFZP010002738.1:0-12469 GCA_034695745.1 Geophilus truncorum | reverse complement strand
CACGCCAAGCATATTGCGTCCGGACCCCTGGCGGTCAAATTGAAAATACAACAATGGAGTCGAAACAAAAACACGGGTATCGCTAGCGCGAGCATTCTGACTTGGGTATAAGAACCTAAGATTTGAAGACGAAGGGATTAAGCACAAATGTCATCGTCAAACGTAAATACCTTGAAGCCACCGATTACGCTCAAAGGAAGCGAGCGAAAAGAAAACGAGGTGGCACCGGCGGAGGAGCCGCGCAAGCGTCTGGCACCGCTTCCGCCGGACGAAAATTCTGATCAAGAGAAACAGTCGTCAACTTCAAGTCAAGATGATGCCAGTTCGATTGGAAGACGAATGAGTCGCCGTAAAAAACCACGAGTACGACGAATCAGCTCTCTTATTTTGATTTGCACAATCTCTTCAAAGGCCCTCGAATTTATTTATTTGATGGAAAGCGGGAAGGGGTTGGAGGTGTTAGATATCGGAAAAATCAAATATTGACACCTGCTTAGGTGCCTCATAGCTCATACCAAAAAGTACCAACGGAAAAAAAAGATTTTAAAATTTATTTTTACGTTTTTATTTCTCAAAGATTGAATCAAAGATTGAATCAAAGATTGAATCAGGGATTAAACATACAAATGCGCAGATCTAATTTATCAATTACTCCAACCGCTAGGTCGAATACAAAGAAATGGATGATAAATTGGCAAATTTATCAGAAGACGATTATTTCTCTGAGGACGAAACAAATTCAGGTGCAGGGAAAGAGAAAATTATTCCCAAGCTGCCTGACATGAATCCGGAGGAAGATCAAGACAGTGAACATGACGATCCTACTGGACTGGAAGGAGCTGCATTCCAGGTTCATTGATTTTAAAAATATGAATTAATTGATTGATTAATGATGAGTATTTTTTCAGAGTCGTGTACCCTTTGACAAAATGACGGCTCAGGAAGCTGCATGTTTTCCCGACATTGCCCAAGGACCGCCACAAACACAGAAAGTATTTTTGCACATTAGAAATCGACTGGTGAGATTTAAATTTAAATAAATAATTTAAAAGTTGTGCAAGATTTTTTTTAAATTTTAGCTCCAATTATGGCTCGAAAATCCCAAACAGCAGTTAATTTTTGAAAATGCGCTTCCACAAATTGAACCACCATACAACAGTGAGTTACATCTTCGATTGTTTACATTTTATTCACGTTATAACTAGTTATAACGTTTATTTCTTTACAGGTGATGGCCCCTTGGTAATGAGAATTCACGCTTTCCTCGAACGTCAAGGATTTATTAACTTTGGTGTTTTTAAACGATTGAAAGCGCTGCCAGGTGAAAAAAAATTCAACATAATGTGCAAAAAGGAGTTTGATATTTTTTATTTTAATTATAATATTTTTTTGTAGTTAAAAAACAAGGTCGAGTTATTGTCATTGGCGCTGGGATTTCAGGATTGGTTGCCGCTCAGCAGTTGCAGCAGTTTGGCATGGATGTAATTGTTCTAGAAGCACGAGTATGTCAAATTAAATAACCAAAATTTACACTCAGTACTCTTAACTCCATTTTCTTTAAAACATTAGGACAGAGTCGGTGGTCGAATTGCAACCTTCCGTAAAGGAAATTATGTTGCGGATTTGGGGGCTATGGTCGTTACCGGCTTAGGTAATTACGTGATAAACATTTTGTTTACAGAATTAAAATTTTTGTGTAGGTGGCAATCCAGTTACAGTTTTGAGCAAACAAATTAACATGGAATTGCACAAAATACGACAACGATGCCCTTTGTATGAATCGAATGGCAACACAGTAAATGTGTCCTATGTACGTGTGCGTGCTACCACTTGTTGGTGATTAGAATACTTTATTATGCCGTGATAATTACAGGTCCCTAAAGACAAAGACGAAATGGTAGAGAGGGAATTCAACCGACTTCTTGAGGCTACGTCGTATTTATCTCATCAGCTGGATTTTAATTTCGTCAACAACAAACACGTTTCTTTGGGCCAAGCTTTAGAATGGGTTATCAAGTGAGTTTAAAATGTGAGACTTAAATTCAGATGTAGTTAAAGTGATTTAAATTGCAGATTACAGGAAAAACACGTGAAAGAGAAGCAAATTCAGCATTGGAAGGCAATTTTAGAGTTGCAGGAGAAGTTGAAACTTAATCAAAATAAAGTCTGCTGATTTGCGCAATTTATATTTCAATCTTATTTATTTTGTGTAATTTTTTATATCAGATGCTCGCTGTGAAAGAGCGATTAGAAGAATTGCATAAGCAGCACGCAGAACTTAACGAAACAAAGCAGCCTCGAGATATTACGTTGGAGTTTCTTCTGCGCAGCAAATTTCGTGATCTCACTGCGTCGTGCAAGGTAAATGCCAAGTGATTAATTAAATTTTTAACTGAAAATTGTAATTAATAGTTGAATTTTTAATTAGGAATTCGATCAATTGGCCGAGCAGCAAAAGGAAATAGAAGACAAGCTGCAGGAATTAGAGGCCTCGCCACCGAGCGACGTGTATTTATCGTCTCGCGACCGGCAAATTTTGGATTGGCACTTTGCTAATCTAGAATTTGCCAACGCAACTCCATTAACCAATTTATCACTCAAGCACTGGGACCAAGATGATGATTTCGAGTTCACGGGAAGCCATTTAACTGGTTCGTTGCACTAAAACATAATTAATTTGTTTATTTATTTACTTACTTACTTACTTACTTACTTAATATTTTGTATTCAGTACGAAATGGCTACTCGTGCGTGCCCGTTGCCTTGGCTGAGGGATTGGATATCAAACTGAACACTGCCGTTCGACAGATCAAATATGGAAATTCTGGAGTTGAAGTACTCGCGACTAATTCACGATCCAACACAAACGCTCTCATTCACAAGGGAGATGCCGTGCTCTGCACTCTTCCTTTGGGAGTTTTGAAACAAGCGGCGTCTGGCAATCAAAATGTCCCAAATACTGTCCAATTTCAACCACCACTGCCCGAATGGAAGACGGCCGCTATTCTGAGACTTGGGTTTGGAAATCTAAACAAAGTAATTACATCACTTAAAAAAAAAAAAAAATGGACTGTTAAAAATGAAGTTATCGACAGGTTGTTTTATGCTTCGACCGCATGTTTTGGGATCCAAACGCCAATTTGTTCGGCCATGTCGGGAGCACCACAGCAAGTCGAGGAGAACTTTTCTTGTTTTGGAATTTATATCGAGCACCCGTTCTCCTTGCTCTTGTTGCCGGTGAAGCTGCAGCTATTATGGAAAATGTAAGCGACGATGTCATTGTGGGGCGATGCATTGCGGTTTTAAAGGGAGTTTTTGGCACAAATAATGTACCACAGGTAAGCAACTACTAAAAAATAAATAAATGAAAAGAATACACTAAAAAATTCATTTTCGACGAACGCAGCCCAAAGAAACAGTTGTGACTCGATGGCGTGCTGACCCATGGTCACGGGGATCATACTCTTTCGTGGCCACTGGATCTTCAGGCAAGAAAATTTAATTTGGAACGAAAGAAAAACAGTTTTAAAATGCTGTGTTACTCGTTTAGGCAACGACTACGATTTGTTGGCAACTCCCGTAACTCCTGCATCGACCATTCCCACGGGTCCGACCCCCACACCACAACAAATCACAAACGGGAATACGATGCCGCGCCTTTTTTTTGCGGGGGAGCACACAATCCGTAATTATCCGGCCACTGTTCACGGAGCCCTAATCAGTGGAGTGAGAGAAGCTGGTCGCATCGCCGACCAGTTTCTCGGATGCCCTTACGCTCTTCCGCGACAACCTTTTGAAACCTAAGAAAGATTTGTTTTTCTTAATTTTTAATTTTTTTTATTTTAAACTTTAAAAAAAAAAAAATACATTTTTTTGTTTTTCCACGTTCAACATGTCACTCTAGAGACAGAAGTCGGTCGTTGTCGCCACCATCACTTGTTATACCTTTGATTAGCCGATGCAAAATCGGACGAGTGTTTACTTAATGTTTTAATTTGTCATTTGAAATACATTCCATTTCACGGAACACGAAATAGTTGCATTTGAGCAAAGTTGCATGCGTAACCTTTCGCGCATTGGAATGTAGTCCGAGCAAGGCCAGCCGCTTTTGCCTTTTGTTATTCACATGGCGTCGTCGTCATAACTTGGCTTGAGTCTCCAAGCTGTGGGTGGACTTTTAAACGTGTTGTGTCCAAAAGTGGGAATACTTTTGCGACCCAAACGAGCTGAGTAGAACCATAACGATTCACTTCACATGTTACTTTTAACTCGTAACGGCTCATTGTGAAACTTTAATAGAAGCCAACTCCAACTAACTAAGAGGCCCCGGAATGAATGAAAGAATTTGCCCTTTGGGCAGATGTACGCGTGACCCACACAACGGATGGCCGAGGTCGCGGTCATTTGTTTGTAGTCAGGTTAATTGGTTTGTTTGGACCCAAAGAAAATACTCAAAATGTTCGGTTGCGACAATAAAGGAATTTGAAAAAGTAAATAAACAAAAAGTATAATGCCTGGTAATGGGCGAATTAAATTCCGTTTCCTTGTGACGGTATACTATTGAATATTTCATGGGCTCACGGTCCAAGTTTCAGCCCTAATTAGGTCTTGAGGAAATCTTGCATTTTACACGATTTCGCTCCGGATTCAAGGTTTTTCTCGGTTTTTGCCACTTTTACAAATTAAGAAGAAACCGTTTTTAGACTATTGATATTTTTCTCTATGACTTATTTCGTTTATTCAGATTTCTCAAGCATTTTTGTAAACGTCATTTTGTTTGTAATTTTTTTTTTTTTTTATTATTATTTCTTGTAACTTTAAACAGACGGTGAAGATCATTAAAAGTGAACTTTATTTCGACTTAAGCGTTACACGTAAAAAAAAAAAAAATTCTTGGGTAAGCGATTGATGACCTTGGTTAATTTTACCCACAAAGCATCGCGGCCGCAGTCAACATTCACCTCATGTTTTCGTTTTTATCGAAATGATCGTAAAATTAAAGAAACCAAGATGCAATGATAATGCATTCGAATATATCTTGATGGGAAGAAACAATATGACAACGGTCGGAGCTCGGAATGTTTACATTTAGCTTTAATTGCGAAAAAAAGATGACAGGTGTGCGTCGCCTTGAACAAAAAAGGCAAGAAGCATTCGAAGCGCCTTCAAAATAAATTGTCTTCCTCTTGACTCGCCTACTCCCTTCTTTTTATTTAAGCTAGTTAAATGCAGTAAAACTAAAGAATACATTTACTCAAACCTCGAGGTTAGACTGTACAGATAATTACATGAGCTGCAGAAAAGTTTCTATCGAGTAACGAAACTCCCCTCGGCTTAAAAAATAACTCGGTCCATTAGCGGGGAGGCGCATGCGCAATTGGCCCTACCGTCACATCAAGGAGTTTGTGGTGTCGTGTGTATTGACGAGTAGTAGCCCAGCACGACGACGACAACGCAGCAACAAGTTACACCAAAATTTAGCAATAAGTTAAAAGAAGAACAATTTGAAATGGGCGAAAACGCGAACAACAGCGCACAGAACACAGCAGATTACTTGGCTCAGTTGCTTAAGGATAAGAAAAACCTACTCGCTTTTCCTAATCTCTTCCTTCATCTAGAAAGACTCCTTGACGAGGGTAAGTCAGTTTTAGAAATTCAATTTGTTTGACAGACAAACTAAAGATTATCGCACGGTGTAATGCTAATTAAGTTAATCGAGTTAAATTATGCACGCTGTTTGATTCGGCAGAAATGTTTTCGGATTTCCGCCGTCTCTTAGGCTAATCCGGCCTCAAAATGACCTCCATTTTAAATCTTTTTTTTTTTCTTATTAAAAGAAATTTAAAAAGAAAAATTTTTTTAAGCCTAAGTTTTATTAACATTTGCTCGTTTTGTCGAAACTTTTATTGGACCTGTTACTTTTGACCGATATGTGTTTTTGGTTGTTATCGATAAAGTAAAGGTATTAAATTTCTTTTAGTCTGTTTGGAGCTACTGTCAAAATGATGAATTAAAATTGGGAAATACTGCGTTGTCGGTAGTGGTGCCTTTTTAAGACCTTCACCTAGGCAGTTGTAACTTATTTCTTTTCAGCTTAAATGTAAAAATAGAAACGAGTTTCTTGGCAGCGACGAATCAAATTACCAAAAATTTGTTGCAAATTTTTGCTCGGTCTTTTCACAAAGTTAATGAGATAAACATTGATCTTGGATACAGTATACAGATCAGTTTCACCTTGAGTAACCAACATGAGAGGAAAAAGTTTTGGATAGACTTCAATCTTAGGTCGCGTTTGGGAATGCAAAAAAAAAAAAAAGAGGAAAAAAAAAAATTAAGAGACCCGCCCAGTACGCCTACAACTAAATTTAAGGAATTTTTTTTTTTCTTATTTAAATTTATCACATGAAGGGAGAAAAAACTAATTCGAATTAGATTACTCAATTTATCGACGTTACTTAATTTTTTTTCTGAAAATTTTCGTTTAATTAATGCCTGGTTTGACTTTTGTACAGAAATCAGCAAAGTGAGAAGTAACCTCTTCCAGATCAATGGCGTTAAAAAGGAACCTCTCGATCTTCCCGAGCCCCAAGGCCAAGTCATGACGCAATCTGAGAAGGTATATGTGCCCGTTAAGGAACATCCTGATGTAAGTATTAAGTTAAGCGAATTTACGTACTGAAAATGGCGCTCGGTGTGCGATAATTTTTTTTTTTTTCTAACTTAAAACAATTTTTTTTTTCAAGTTCAATTTCGTCGGTCGCATTTTAGGACCTCGAGGAATGACTGCAAAGCAGCTCGAACAAGAGACTGGTTGTAAAATCATGGTTCGAGGAAGAGGTTCCATGCGAGACAAGAAGAAGGTATGATTTTAAAGAGTGTTTGGAAATTTGAAAAATTAACCACTAAATTTTAGACGTTAAAAAAAAAGAGAAACGTTTAAGTTATAATGTTTATTTTAACATGCTTACTAAAAAGGATGCTGATTTAAAGTGTAAGTATCTTCTTTCTGTCGCTTGTAATCCTATTTTTGGGTTTTTATTTTTATTTTTTATTTTTTTTATGTTGAGTAAAATGAACATTACAATAATCGATGGGTTTTTATTATTTTTTAGGAGGAACAGAATAGAGGAAAAGCCAACTGGGAGCATCTAAACGATGAATTGCATGTGTTGATAACAGTGGAAGACGCTCCTAATCGGGCAGCCGTTAAATTGCAGCGTGCCATCGAAGAAGTGAAGAGGTTATTGGTGCCAGCAGTGAGTATCAAACACTTGGATACAGAAAAGCATTTCGTCGTTTAAAAAAAATGTTTTTAAAATTTTTCAAGATTGATGGGGAAGACGAATTAAAAAAGAGGCAGCTAATGGAGTTAGCAATTATCAATGGAACATACCGCGATAGCAGTAGCAAGAACGTTGCCCGTAAGTTGATTTTAATGAAGATGAGGTGATCCCATTAGCAGCTTCGGCCGCCATTCTTTTTGCCTTTCTTTGATTTCTTTTTTTACTTTAGTGCACTGGATGGCCGAAAACTTTTTCACAAAAGGTCTATTAAAAACAAAAACGTGTAAAATTTCATTATTGTTAAGACAAATTAGCTGATTCAAACAGTTTTGTTCGTAAGTTTAGCTTAAATTACGCGTCGGAATTTTCAAATTTTAGTGGGATCGCCACATTAACCAGGACAATTTAACTTAAAACTGAGTTTTCATTTCTGACTTTTTCTGACTTTTCGAGCGTGGAAAGAATTACTTCATACACTACAATGAAATTTGACATTTTCAAATAATCTTTTTATTTATTTACTACAAAAAAATAAACTAACGAAATAATTTTTTTTCTTATATAAATAGATGCTCCAAGGATTCTTACCCCGGCAATGAGTCTGGCGAGTCCTCTACGGACGCAAAATGCACCTCTGGGCGCACCCCTTATCTTATCGCCGAGAATTAACGTATCTGGAACAACGCTTCTCAATGGTAGCGGCCCACCACCTTTAATTGCACCTGGCGACGCGGGTTTGCTGTATTCACCGTACGACTATCATCAATATGCCGCGGCATTGGCTTCTCCCGCTTTACTCGCCGAGTATCCAGATCACACATCAGCCGGTGGGTTGTTCACCAGATAAAATTCTGAAGTTTCTCCCTTCCCAGCGGAGAGATACTTCACTTGTTGATTAACTTAAATAACGATTGTTTCTATTATAATTATTCCATTTGTGATAGTTTTGATATTTTCTATATTTTTTTTCATTATTATTATTATTATTATTATTATTATTATTATATATTGATTTTTTTCTTATAACCTTTATATATTTTTGAAAAAGTTATTTAAGCTGTGGATTTGGCAGAAAAATACGTTGCGTAGAAGCATTAGAGGATGCTGGCCATTCTGTGAATGCTTGTAAATGCCACTTTTTTCATTTTTTCTCTTTATTTATATACATATATATATATTCTTTGTTTTCGGCTGAATGTCGAACTGCAGTTAGATGAGGGTGTAAAATAATTGTCTGGAGTGCTGCGCACACGATAAAACGACAAAAAAGGTTCAAGTGAATCATTGTTGCCATTTTTGGTACTGTTTGACAGGGTTTAAATTTTAACTGTAAAAAAAAAAAAAAAAAAAAAAAAAAAAAATGTTAAAGCAGCGATAAACAGCACAACACATTTAGATTAGTCACTTCTCTAATGCTTCTAGTAATCAAAGTTGTGTCTGTGAGTCAGGGTTTGGTAGAATGATCACAGATTTCTATTCTTTGATGTTGAGCTAAACATTCCATTTTATAATCCCATCAAGCCTGAAAATTTAGTCAATCGTTCGTTGTGTGTAAATTAATTTCAGTTAATTTACTCGTAAGTTGCTGTATAGGTAAAAGTGGGCATTTTCCCTTCAATTTTTTCATTCTTTCTCTCCTTCCCCCTCTCCCCCTCCCCCTTGCTTCGCGCAGATTTATATTTTTCTGGTTGTCTGAGACATTTAACGAGTGTGTGAAAATGTGTTGACTAATGACTGATCAATGTGTGTAGGTGCAGTAGCTAAGCAACGTCGACACTTGGGGTTGAGAGAACACCCCTATCAACGAGCTGGTTCTTTGTCATAACTGTCCTATCAGGTTAGTTTGTTTCTATTCTATCGAAAACCAATTGCATATGTTGCAATTTGGCTTCCGAGCCAAATTCGTGACTATTCCTGGTTTTTGTTAGGTAAACGTTCACTAAGTCTAAAAAAAACAAAAAAACAAAAAAAAAAAACTTAAAACTTAGAAGAGTATATAATATAATACTGTAATGTTGAACATTTATCTAATAAAGCGGGTAGCCATGGATCGAGCTAGTCCTCTTTTCCTCCCTCCATCGTGATCTGTGGCTTTTTGTTGTTTATTTTTTGTTTATTTTGGTGCTATTTGCGTTTACTTTTTTTTTTTTTTTTGTTTTGTGAAAGACATTTTTTTAACGCGGGAATGACTATCACGTGTCGTTAACGCGAAACAGTATTTTCTCCATTTTTTTTATATATTATATATTTTGTAACATTTATTTATTACAGCTCAGTCTTTACAAGAATTATTTAAAAGGGGGGAAAATGATGCATATAAATATATAAATAATTGATAAAATGGGGGGGGGGGGAACGAGAGAATCATTTTTGTAAAGATTGGTGGCTTTGTTTATACTTTTTTTTGCAAGTTAATTTGAAATCAAGTGTTGAGGCAGTGTGTTTTGCTCAAGTTTGTTACATCTATTTTTTAAAACAAGTAAAGAAAGTAAATGTTGCTCAAATTGGAGGCCTATATTATATATACATCTATATATACATATATAAATATATATTTGTGTATTTGTTAAATATGTCTGAGAAATTTAGAGTTAAGAAAATGAATTGTATTGTACATAAATATAAATATACAAGGCAGGAATTTTTTGATTATTATTTTTTTTTTAATTAGAAATAATAAACAGCCATTTAAAAAAAGGCTTTAACAGATTGGTGGTGATCCTGCACATTTGGGTGCCGTGATTTACTGATAGCTATTGTAGTCAGGTGCTATTGGCCTTAAACTAACCTGGGAGCAGCTATTTATAATAATTAATTAATTTATATTTTAAAAACAAAAGCAAAAAGAAAAAAATTGACCCCACGAGCTCCCTCGAGTGAATCGATTTTGTCTACATTTGTTTTATTTGATTTTAATGGATTAATCAATTGTTTTAATCTTTCTCCCATTCATTCGAGTCAGAGACTAACCATCTTTTCATTTCTTTTTCTTTTTCTTCGTCTATGTATTCGTGTAACACAGTAGCAAGTTGCGGCTGAAAACACTCGAAACCAAAACTCCCCGACTAACTTCTCACCTTAACCGACTGAACTGCACGCTGTACACGCCCACCTTCGTCATTTTGTGCACCAGACATCGACCAGACCAATTAACCAACTACAACGTGTCAACTTCAACATCTATCAATCAAAAATTCCGGTTCGTACCGAAAAAAAAAACAAAAAACTAGATCGTGGACTTCCAAAAAAAAAAAATTGCCAAACAAACTAAAAATTAATATATAGATAGATAACTACAAGAAAATAAGCAACGGTTCGAGTTGAATACTTAACGGTTATAAATACTTAAAACTCAGAATACCGATCAAATTAGCCGAGGGACAACAAAGCAGCTTCACACTTTTTATAGCCGTAATATACACACATTTTTCGAGGTAATTACGGTTGCGTGAAATGTTTCTTTTTTTTTTTCTAACTTTACAACGGCAAAATGCTGTGTTTTTTTTTTTTTTTTTTTTTTTTTTTTTTTTTTTTTTTTTTTTTTTTTTTTTTTGAATTTATGCAATAAGAGGATAAGATTCTTAATGGCAGCTGCATTGATTTTTTTTTTTTTTGAATTTTTGATAGAAAAAATGGTCACAAGTTTGCGCTGCGCGTGCCACTAGACTTTGTATTGAATTTTTTCATTTTTTTTTTTTCGAATCTCAGAATTAAGCAAAATCGAGTTTACTTATTATATTATAAGTTTTGTTAGTGGTTGAACTATTTTCATATATATTTTATGTACAACGGAATTTACTTTACAATAATACGCACTTTTTGCGAGATTAATTAAATCTTTTCGAAATTTGTTGACGAATGAATCTCTTTAGCATGCAATAGATCTGGGAACAAATTTCAATTCAAAATTGAATTGATTTGTTGAACGTATATTCGAACCAATTTAATAAAACGCAATAAACTAAAAATGCGCGTATGTTTTTGATTTGATTTTTAGATTTAGATTTGTTTTGATGTAGGCTCAGCTTTTTTCTTTTTACATTATACTAACTTATTTTATACTTGGGAATTTAACGTTTTCGTTTTTGTTATCCTGCAATGTTTCGTTTTGTAATACAGCATTCGGCTAATGCAGTGTGCATAGATTTTCTTTTTCTTACTAAGAAAAAGAAAGCAAAAAAAAAAAAGGAAAACACTTAAGTGCCAAAATAAAAATTATTTTCATTGTTCAAACAGTTTTGCTTAAATGCTCAAATTGCTGACGTTATAACAACTTTTTGTTATTGCATTTTATGTGACACAAAAAAAAGAAAAAGAAAAAAAAGAATATCAACAAAGTTTTAACTTGTCAATGAGATTTGTTTATAATGTCAGCAATGAAAATATTTTGCTTGTGGAAAATCTTGTTGGTGAAGCCAGTATGCTGTGCTTGTAAACGTAAAATATTTCTAACTTGTGTACTATGTACTTAAAAACTGGCGGTTTAAGTTGGTTCAAAGCACTGTTATTTGAAGCATGTACATTAGTGTGGATCTCCCGCCTTGGCACTTATACTTAACTGAAATTAAACTTGAATTTTGTTATATCACTTGGCGTTCTACTTTTTGTGTTTTATTTAAGGCATAATTAACTTTTCATCACGTTTAACTCAATACTCTCATCTCTACTTGTATAACAAGGGGTAAAGTCGTAAAAGTCTCATTCTACATTCATAGAAGTAATTTAAATCGTCGTCTGCTCTTGTATGTGAAGTAACTGCACTTTAGAAGTCGTAAAACGTTTTTCTGTAAACTTGTAAAATATAAATCGATAACACCAGTAAGCAAGTCGTACGTGAAATGTGATGTTACGTAACATTTTCTGTGACTGGGAATAGCTAATAATAAATATAAGTAAATGAAAGAAGTCTCTAGAAGATAAGATGGCGCTGGAATTTTACGTTTTATTAGCATTATTATTTTATATCTACGGTTATCACACTGCTGCCAAAAAGCAGTACACAATACGAACATAACTTAGTTAATAAGATTTTATTAAGAAATAGATGAAAATCGACTATAAATTATTAAAAAAAAAAAAAAATCTGATTGAAAGTTTCGGTTTTTATCACCAGATGTCGGTAACGCAAACAGTCATTCATTTACTTGTGCCTTGGCCGAACATATGTTCGCCAGGTTTGCCCAACC
>JAQFZP010002737.1:0-12470 GCA_034695745.1 Geophilus truncorum | reverse complement strand
ATTTAAGTGTAAATGAGTAGGAGGATGGTGTAAATAAGCTTTTAACACCTATTTACACCTCACATTTTTTACTGTGTGGTACATGTCTCGCTTTATAATTCATGCCTTATGCCTTATGCCTTATAGGTCTAACAAAGAATAAACAAAAGTAATCACGAGAAATTACTTGGCAATATATCGTAGTCGTAAGGAAATTGAAATTGAGAGCCAATTCTTTCACACTTAAAATCTTGTCACATACACATACACATACACATACACATACATTTACATTTATATACGTTTACATTTATATAAATATAAATGTAAACAAATAAAATAAAAACATGCGGCACATGGTTTACAGTTAGTTTTGGATCACGTACAGTACATCGAAGTACAAGTATGATTTATGCAAGAGTTAAAACTACAATATTGCATTCAACTTCCCTATTTGATTCTGCTCCAATTTTGGCATAGGCTTTAGTTTAATGCAGCCAATTTGCATTTTTTTATTTGTTCATTGCGATTATCTTTTTGCAATTATTTTCTAATTCTGTATACTTTTATACACGATAACTGCTATAGTCATTGGTGTCATAGCTGCATCTGTGACACTGTAAATGGCAAACTCCCAAAAGCAGCATAGCTGTGGCAGAGGCAGAGTTAAAAATACTGTACATATTTATGCTTATGTATAAGATATTTTGCATGCATAGGACAAACGATATAACTTTTTTAAATAATAATATAATGATTGATTGTTGTACCGAATCCTGTTAATAAGAGTATCTATTAGAAAATTATTTTGTCTTTTGAAATGTTTAATTTTCCCAGCCCATGTGAACATGGGTTATACTTGTTGCCAAATCTTTTCATGTGCATTAACAAAAAGGGCCTTCCGACTTAAAGGTAATGAAATTGCCCCAAATTGATACAAAAAGATTATCACACTGAATTATATTATTCTTTAAAATTATTATACTTTACAGTGCTCAATACAATGAGAGATAACTGCATTCAAAGCTCATAATAGCAGTAATTTTGTTAGTGAGTTCAAGAGTTTGTTTAAGAGTTTGATAATGTGTAGCTTATTGATTTGTGTAATATTTTTAATTTATGCAAAGTATATTATTGAATTGTATAATAAAATGTCACAAAAACTTTCAAATGCGGTTTTATTCGATAGACCGCCAAAAATAATTGGCGGGGCCAGAAGTAAGGGGCTGAGCGTCAACGTCAACCGTCAACTCCTACGATTGACGTTCTTTTTAGGTAAAAATCGGACATCCTGACGTTAAAACAACGTCAGGTTGTCCCACTTTTTTACGTGATAATGACGAAAAAAACCGACGTTACATTATTAACGTTGTTTAGACGTCGTTTTTACGTTATTTACGTAAAATATACGTTATTTCGACGTCTTTTTCATGCCTTACTTTAAGACAAACATTAAGTCACAAAAAGGCGTGAAAAGCTCGTCATTAAAGTCTTTGTTACGTCCAAAAGTGACCTGTCCCACTTTGAGACGTAAAAACGACGTAAATTCGTAAATAAGACGACAATCTGACCAAGGTGTGCGCATTGGGCAGTTTGTAGGGAGCCACCATCTGCAGTGCGAGTTAGCAGTTACAGGACACGTCAGGTCTGGTAGTAAAAAAAAAAAGAAAAGGGTCTCCACCTTCTCAAAACCCATGTAGAGGGCCGCCAAATGCAGAGTTAAACATTTTCGCACAGGGGAGCCAATTACCTAAGGCCGACCCTGCTTTTACGGTTAGGAAGTTACAAATTGAATGACCATGAAGATGACCTTTAAGGTCAAAGTCAAGGTCATCTTTGGTTAACCCACCCCCACATTAATAATAAATCTCTTAGACACTATCCTACTAGGTGTAACCGTTTACTAGATGTTTGGAATGCAACAACCTTTTGAGACATCCTATACCGGTATATAAGTCTAAAATTTTTCAGACATTTGTTCAGTACTTAGGTTATAAATGGATATTAAGCTTAAATGTCATCGAACTCTATTGTGAAAATTCAAAGAATCAATCTGTAAGTGACTCAAAAAGTTTGATTTTATTTATTTATTTTTTTATTTTATTTTTTTTTTTACTGAAATTGTCACATCATTTGCTCTCAAGGTTTTATCATACCAAACGACTACACCTATAAGAGTAACAGCAATTCACGTACGATAAAGCTACTCTTCAAGATTCGAAACATCATTGTGAAATTAAAAAACTTTCTATTTTTATTCAATGCAGTTACCCCCACGCATTACAGTAGCAAGGAAAAATGGTTCACTTACAATATCAGGCTACTGTGGTCAATTATTTTCAATTTTTAGTACTAATTTTAATTATAGGTATAAGTGTAAAGTGATTGGTTACCATTGACATTTTATTTACACTTTTTGATAATAGCTTTCAAGTAATTTCCCCTAAAGATATGGAATTTGGAACATTAGGTGACGACTTGAAATGGACTGGAATGATGGGTGATGTAGTTTATGATGTAAGTGGCATTAATCTTTCATAAGAAGTTGAGACTCAAATTTGCGCTGAAGTGTAAACATAAATTTTAAGTTGCTATACGTCATTTGAGGTATGCATACCTCGAATACTCATGAAATAGGAATGTCTCTAGATGCATACTTACTGTACCAGGTATAAGGAAAGGTATAATATGTTGACCTCTTCTTGTTACACCTCACAGAGATATCAGGTAAGCTTAATTGTATGGCTCACAAGTCAGTTCAAAAATATTTTTTTTTACCTTAGAAAGTATATACGGTACTGTATATTGAAGCTTTTAAACATTTACCTTTTAGGTAAAAAAAAAACAAAAAACTGTGATATATTAATTGCAGGTAAATAAATTTTAAACTTACTGTATAAGATAAAATTTTCAAGCTTTAGATCTTTTGTCCAACAATTCAGACCTCTTTCATTAAGAGTGTATAGGAAAGAACTTTAATCAAAACATGAGTCTCAACTCTCAACTTCTCTAAAAGTGCAATTGAAAAATCTTAAGTACCGGTACCGTAATACTTTTGTTTGAATTTACAGGTGGCTGGTATTGCACCTTGTGTTGCTATCAGTAGGAAAAGAAGAGACTTTGTGGAGTTTTCTCCAGCGTTGTATTCAGTGCAAATGGAAGTCATACACTTAAGGTTGGATTATCACGATTGGAATTTTGGCTTCTTCTTTAAGCCATACAATAAGAACATTTGGATGGGTATATTTGGAATAAGCTTTCTAATTATTCTGGTCCATTTTTACTCCACTTACGTTTTCGGAATAAATTCTACAAGGCACAAGTTTGAAATTATAAAACATTTACTTCCAGGATCTATTAATGGAATTTTGCACTGTTGGCCAATTGTCTTACAAAGTAGTACAAAAATAATTTCAGGCTCTGCTCTTGAGTTTGCAATAAAGCACAATGTTGGTTTCTTTTCTTTTTGACCAGACAAAACATCAGTTTCATCACTGCATTCCACTAAGTTTCTTTTAGGAGTTTATCTAGTATTTTCATTAGTGATGTTGTCTTGCTACACTTCATTACTAACTGCCTTGTTTGCTACCCACAAAACAAAAATTCCTTTTTATTCATTAGAAGAAATGGTTTACAAAACTGATTATCTGCCAGTAATACTAAGTGGATCTAGTATTGAAGACTTCTTTGTGGTAAAGAATTTTAACTTTCAGTATTCTAAAATATTTTTAATATTATAATTTTGGATAAAATAGAAAACGTTCAAAAACCGTTCGTTTCTAGAAGTCAGTAATACCAAAGACGGAATAGAAACTGTGGTTAAAAGAAAAGCTGGTTTTATCATGTCACTTGAGATTGCAGCAACATTTATTAACAACAACTGTAGCTTTAGTTTAGCACCAAAGTATGCATACAGCGAAACTATCTCACTTGCGTATTCCACAAAATTTCCCTTTACGAAGTCCTTTAATACAAAGTATTTTTCGTGATTTTGTTGTATTGTCGTACTTAAAATAATTTGTTTATTTTATTTGTAGAATCTTACTATTGAAAGAACGCGGTTTATTGTCAGCTATTTACAAGCGTTACATAGTTGCTTCATTAAAGTGTACCAATACCCAGATTATTTACTACACTAATATTCAGCAATGCATTGGGCCTTTACTTTTGTTTGTGGTTGCAGTTTTGATCTCAATCATAGTGGGAATTTGTGAAATTTTGATCCCGAAATAAAAAGAAAACAAAAAGTCATTAATATAACGTTTTATTACCTATTTATCATAAATTTTTGTTTCTTCATTCCACATTAAGGATTAAGAAAAGAAAAGAAGAGGTACAATAAAAAGATTTTCGCAACTTCTTATGCCTATGGCCAGAAAGAATTGTTCATGTGCTTCTGTTATGACCATACAGAGAAGAAACAAAAATTTTATAATGAAGTATCAATTTCTGCCTAGTGCTGCGATTTTCTACACGACAGAGAACGTCGCAGCGCGTTTTACGGGTATACTTAGGTCGCGTTTTTCAAAATAATACGCACATTTCTGAAGATTGAAATCTACTCAAATTGATTTGTCTTGTCAAGAAGATTCAGAATAAGGGCACAAGATGAATATTCATTAAAAATTTACATATTACAATTTCAGCTAGGTGTAGTGTATCGCCACGTAGTAATGATTAATGTATTTAAGCAAGTGGTTCATGTGTTAGAAATTAAATCTTGTTGTTGTTCGGCCATGACACTTTTTCTGTGTGTCTCATTCGCCTAGCACATTTGAACACATAAGTTAGCTTACACTTACCACTTTAACATGCCTCATGGAACACCACACTATTAGGCAGGCAGGCAGGCAGGCAGGCCAGAACAATGTGTACCGGTACATAATCACATGAACACTAAAAACATTGTTTTAACCTGTATATAGTAAATTATATCTGAATATCTTGCCGCCATAAGGATCAAGATAATGATGCTTATAGCATCTTTGGAGTTTTCAAGAAACTGGAGAGTTTTAAGCCTGATAGGACGATTCAGATTCGAGCAGTGTAGGGAATCTGAAATACGAATTTGTGGCAACAAAGACTATTCCGGGAGCATAAACGAACCCAGAATTGCACGCCAAGGAAATGTCGGTGAAGACATCCTCGCGGAGTTGCAACAAATTTACAGATAAAAAATTTTGTTGTTTGGAGAATGAAGGATAAATCATTTTGGGCGTATTTCTTTGCAGTTTAGAAGTTTCTTCATTCCTATTTCTTCTCATTGAAGAACAAACAGTGATTTACAATGATTGTCGTGAAAATGAAAATTTTCGAGAAAAACACAATTCATTGGAGAGAAGCCTAGTGGCAAAACATGAAAATATTATGACAAATAGCTGCTGAATAATGTACAGGAGAAAATAGAAATCTTTTAAATTTGATTCTTTATTTTGTCTTAATTTGACGCTATGGTCATACATTTTATTTTGGTACCAGTTCGACCAAATCGGAAAACAAAAATCTTAAAACAAAATTTCTCATCCATTACAATATGCGGAGTAAAAAGGTAAAAGTTCTTGATGAATCAGGTGATTCAAAAATTTAATAAGTAAACTTCAGCAGATATTTTTGGTTCTCAAACAATATTTCATTTGACATTCAGTTATAGCAATTTTATTACAATTTATAAATTGAAAAAATCCTATGTTATTTGTACTTAAAAATAAAACAATCAAGATTCAATGTCAGTTCTAATCAAAAATAAAATTTTTGTAAAATATTTCACATTCACTACTTTAATTCAACAAATTTTTCATTTGTTGATGTACTTTAATATTTACTTTGTAAAAAAAATTTAAATAGAATTGCATCTGTCTCATATACAACAATAATGTAATATATCGTATCCACGGTCATTGTTATAAATTTACGCTAGAACAAATGATTGAATTATGCCCTTAAAAATTTTCTCTGCATTTACACAAATGAATTGCTTTACAGAAAATAAGCAAACATCCACTGATGGAATAGGTAAGGAAATTTACAACTACAACATGTCAACATACTGTGTAAAATAACATAAAAAAATTGCACTCTGTACTGAACGTTTAGGTCAAAGAATCAAAAATCAAAAAGATCCTTCCAGCGAAAGAAGCGATTCGAGTCAAAGCTCGATTGACGAGTTCACCTCGTACGATTTCCTCAAGGGGATTATCTTCGTTCTGTGCATCGTTCAAGTGTTTTATCAGCTGAGTTGCATCTGGTATTCTATCATGCGAGTTGTGGAAATCTTGAGCACGTCACCGTCCACCAGACTGCAAAACAATAAAACATTTTAAACGATGTCAAATTTCGTGTTCTGTCGCTACTTAATTTAATTGTGTAATTTAATTTGAATTTAACCGCTAATAAATTAATTTTTTAGTCTTAATTTCCCTAACAGGTTAAATTACTATTGGCACCACCTGTTGACAAAATTACTAACTACCTAGTAGTACTAGGCTAGTACCTACCAATAATAGCAAGGAGTTGGATGGTGGATCCAACTCCTTGATAATAGCTAAAGCGAAGTTTTTTTGTAAGTAAAATTTAAAAAAAAAAATTGCTTAAAATGTTGGAAATAATTTTTTAATATTCGTTAAACTTAACTAAAAGCTAATAGACGTAGACTAAATAACCTTAAGGAGACTACGGTAGCATTTATTTATTTATTTTTTTTTTTTATAAATTTTAAACATTAATGAAATTTTTGCCATAAATTAATGGGGTGGGAGGGGAAATCTGATTTCGCAATCAAAAACGTTGGAAGTTGGATTTTTGAAACGAAAAAGCAAAAAGCGACGTCATTTAGATAAATATCTGCATTTATGAAATTTGAATTCTTATTTTTATATTTTACTTTTAAAATTAAAAACTTAAATGGGTTAATTCATTGCCTTTGTATTACAACTTCTGTTATGTTTTCGACGTATTCGAACCCGCAATGTTCTTCAATTTACCACCAGATGGGAGGTTTATCCGCACAAATTGTACCAAATACCAAATACCAAATTTCTCGAGTTTTATTTTTAATTACTTAATTATTTTCACTGACTAAATAAGTAGAAAAAGTTTTTATTTGTTAAATTCGATTTAAAATGGACATTTCCGTTTATATCAATTTCATTTCACCTTTTCCATTTTCCCTTTTTCCTTTTCCCACTGCACCTCGCTCTGTATCTGTACTGTAATGAAATGGCGGATGACTTTGCTGCGAATTCGATGATACTGGATTGAGACTGGAGTCGCATTACCGTTTTAACTAGAAAATGCATTCTTGTGATAAATACAAACAGTAAGATATTAAATTCGTGCATTCTTTGGAGTGTTTATTGTGTTTTTATTTTTTTCCCCGCAATGCAGAAATGGATTTATGGGAATTTCTTAAACGCTGTAAACGACCTGATGGATTTTCATACCGCAGAGCACTGTTCTCATTTCTCATATTCCTGATCATATTTTTCTACTTGGGACCATGGATTTTAAAATTCACCTTAACCACTAAAAATACTTTCCAGATAGGTAAGGAAATATTAAATAAAAAAAATACCCTACCGGTTTGTAATTTTGTTTATAAAACCAAACTAGAAAATTCCATGAAAATTATTGTTTCACATGTGTAAAAATGGTTTTAACGAATTTTTAACGTTTTAAAATATTAAATTTAAGAATATGGGGAAGTGTGGTAATTTTTAATTTCGGTCTTAAATCGAGGTCGAGAAAAATTTGAATAAAAAATTATAGTTAATTTTTATTAACTGTTGCTAACAGATTCTACAGAAAGATGTTTGAATAATCATCTAAACTTGTTCAACATTGACGAAAGAAATTTTGATGCTCACATTAGGAAAGTGACGGCGAACGAAGAGTTCAAGAGCGGATTTTTGCCTTACATAGGTAATTTTCTTTTTAATTATTATTTTTTTTACTTTGTTTATTTTGCTGTATTTAATCATTATTTTAATTTAATAGGAAATGGGCTCTTAGGTTTCGCAATTGACGACGATTCGTCTCTCTTTGTGATGAGTGACCGTGTTTTGTCCCTTCAGGTGCCCTTTCGTCCACTTATTTTTGTAAGCGTTGACGGATCGGGTGATTCAGCAAGTGCCACAGTGACACACTACACTTCGGGAGTTGTACATAAATTTATATGCCTTAACAAAGTAAGTGGAAACGGTTGTTTGCAAATGCGAATCTGCATTGTGAAATTTATCTGATATATATGATAATTGAGATTTGAGATAAAATTAGAGAAAAAAATTAACATGTACTGTACTACAGTATATTTTATGTGATTTCTTTTTTATTTTTCAATTGTTTCGTAAACTATTCAGATCCATGTTCAAAAGTCGTAAACATTAGTAACATTAAAATTAAATTTGCAGCGAAAATCTAGCGTGGACATATCTATCGGGTACTACGCACATCGGATTCTGCCATCGATCTACGTTCAAGACATAAAAATAGTGAATCCCTTAGACGAAGACATCAGTGTCGATCTGAGTCAATCGGGTATCAAATACTGGACGGATGCGACTTCGTCGATTTACAAGTATTGATCAACTCATTATTTTTAAAAATTTAAATTATTTACCGGTACAACTTTTTTTTTTATTTATTTATTTATTTATTTATTTATTTAGATTGCATTCGAACGGTTTAGTTCGAGAAGTCGATTTAATTCACGGGAAAGTTCAAAGCGATAGGCACTCATTGGCTTTTTCGATAGCTCAGACCAAAGTGCCAAACACAGTAACCATCAAAGCACAAAGGTGACGAGTGCGAAATTAATTTACAAACGAGTAGCGCACGGTACGGTAGTAATAACTAATAAGTTTAAATTGTGATTTTACAGCTCGCATTTAGAACACGTGGTTACTTCCGTTCATTTCGTTGAGGACAACTCAAATGGGAACGGAAAAGTGAAGGAAGAATTGTCTATGGCTGCTACCATGGTAACATGCATTTTTACTGTATGTTACGTACTGATAACGACGATTATTTTGGTCGAGTAGGATTTAGAACGAGCTTTGGCCATCAATTACCGAAAGTTTCGAG
Source organism: Geophilus truncorum (assembly GCA_034695745.1). Lineage (NCBI taxonomy): Eukaryota > Metazoa > Arthropoda > Chilopoda > Geophilomorpha > Geophilidae > Geophilus > Geophilus truncorum. The sequence goes on along the minus strand of JAQFZP010002737.1, from coordinate 3,413 downwards.
AGGATCACGTCAAAGTGTGGAATCAACTTTGGAGTCCTGGATTAAGCATAAGTTATTCCAAGGCAATCAATGCACTCAACGGAGACAAAATTAATGCCACACTTTACTACCTATTGTCAAATTCACGAACATTGCTCGCAGAAATGGACTTGGAAGACGCCAGGCGAACAGAGCTCTTGGCGCAGTTTAACGATCCAGACAAATGTTATGCCGGACACCCCACTTTGTAAGCTAGAATATAGACTTGAAAAATTTAAGTCGACTGATTTTTTGCTCGTTTTAGGCAAGCGTCGAAACTGTGGTCCAAGTTGAACACCCTGGATGAAATTATTCTCATTGTCAAAATGTGGAAACTGACTTTGGAAAAACAGGGCTGTCATAAAATGATGCAAGCGGGTGCCGACGGCGTCATGCAGGCACTCATTCTTAGTTTCGGTGCGTTCAAGTTTAGTGGGCATCACTTGGAATTCGGCATGCAACCTAAAGATCTTCATCGAGATTACCTTTTTCGACGGATCAGTTACGGAAACAGCACTCACCTCAACATCAGTGTCGCAGTCGGCGAGGACAACAAAGCTGTGCTTTACGCCGTGCTCGACCGCAGCGATAAAAATTATTACGCTTGCGATGGTGGTTGCCTAGACCCACCTATTCAATTAGGGTAGGTTCATTAGAAGGTAGGGGAAATGTTATTCCAAAAATTGGAAAAATTAACGTACAACACACGATTCATATTTCGTTTTTTGATATATTTAATTCAATTTTAAGTGATTTTTCTAGACAAGTGGCATTTAAAAATCTTATGATTTTTATTTTTTTTTTATTTTATATCAGGCAAGAAAAAGTGCAATTACCAGTAAAGCGTACTGATCCGCCAACAGCTGTTTTGTACATCACATCAAATAAGCAGCACATGATGGAATTAAAACACGCAATTCATTTTCAAGAAATTGTCGAAGGTAAGTGATTTTCCAAGTAAAATTTCTGGAAAATGTGATACTTTTCATTCTTAGCTCCGGCTCACGAACATCACGTGATTGCACTACATCGCCATGGCCATCATTTCGGTGGTCTGCCCACAATGTTTTGGGTCTCCATTTCGTTTTTAGTTGCCGTTTTTCATTTATTCTTATTTAAATTAATTTATAATGAATATTGTGCCTATCAAGGCAAATATAGGACAAATACGAGACATGCATTATAATGTTAGTCTGAGAAATTGTACATAAATGTAATTGGATATTTATTGCAATCGAAAGGTGTAATAACTATATTTCTGTTACTGAAATGTTTCTAATTATGTGATATAATAAATGGTTTTTACAAATATCGACCAGCGTTACATTTTAAATTGATTTTGTAAGTGATTTATTTCATTTGCGATACAGTTTAGATTTTAGAATAACTCTTTGAAATGCCAGTTTACGATACTGTAGGGCTTTACTGTTCGAGGTTATGCCCGAAATCAAGTAACAAGTGGGAAGTTTTTCTCAACTTCTTCCCCCTTACCTTATGTCCACGCTTTATAGATTCCAAGCTTCCAACTTCTTATAGTGTAGCAGTGCCATTATTTTGATTTGATATAAGTTTTTGGCGGCATAAGTAAAGACTTTAGAAAACAATTAGCTGTGTTCAACTTCAAAAATATGTGACTTTAGTCATTTAATTGAATGAAATGATGTCATAAAAGTTAATTTTATTGTTGAAGCATTACATCAACCTGAGTTAAGAATTTATTCAAATATTAATTTTAAGCCTGATTATTAGCTAGATCTTTTATGACCATTATGCAATCATTTGGCGCGCCTATTTTGTCATTTTGGCGCAAATTCGATTTTGGTTCGTTTCCTGGTTCATTGTTGGGAAGAAGCTGTCCATAATGAAAGTCCTTGTGAGCAGTGGTTTACAATTTGCACAGGATTCTCCATATGCTCTGCTCTGCGTCTCGTACTTGTTAGATTATCAGGCTATTCTTCTAATACTAGGTGCATTCAGTTTTAAAATAATTGTGTCACGAAAAAAATTTTGTTTTTCAATTTTGGTAAATCGTAAATATTTACCAAAATATAAAAATTTTATTTATTTAGTTTTTTTTTATTTTATTTATTTTTTTTTAAACTTTGTTAAGTTTTTATGCCGCAATTTTGATTTTCAAAGTAGTGGTCTCGAAAACGAAATGTGGTCTTATTGAAGTAGAAGCATCAATGAATAAAACAAATTCTGTTTGTTTTAGTTTAAAACGAATTTACTATTAGTAGATGAAGCATACAAGGTTAATAGAGTTTTGGCATTGGCATGTCAACATTTAACCAATATTGGCCCGATATTAATGCATGTCAACATTTAACAAATATTGGACTGATATTAATATTACAATACAGTCCGATATTGGCACTATATGGTTAAAAATTGGTTATATTGGCTGATTAAATGCCAATTTTGTTATGTTTGGCCTGGGTGGGAGGCTACTTTCACAAGTGAAATTCAACTTAATTTTAATTTATTTATATTTTTTGTTAAGACAATCTCCCAAAGACAAAATCTGCCAAAGATAATCTTCGTTTGCCAAAGAAATTTGAAAAATGTATTTTTAAGAATTGCTTTCATTACTGGATGAGAAATAAATTAACTGACAAGTGAGTTGTATGACACAGTTTTGTTGCTCTACTGTATGCGATGCAAAAGTATATTGCTTCAGTATATTTAATTCAGTTAATCACCATTCAATTGGTTTTGCCAACATTACTTCTCATGAGGTCTTTTGAAGTACCGTACTGTAGAAGCATCAATGAATAAAACAAATTCTGTTTGTTTTAGTTTAAAACAAATTTACTATTAGTAAATGAACCACACAAGGTTAATAGACTTTTGGTATCAGATGCAGTTAATTTTAATCATTAATCTCTGATTTTTATTTGAATTTCTAAAATCATCTAAAAATAATTCTATTTTTTACCCCAAATTTTGAAATTGAAATTTATGGGAATTTTCTTTTGATGATGACCCACATTGATAATGCAGGCACTCTTGGTCCCGCGAGGGAAAGGTCTAAATAGAGATTAGTTTCAAACTCATGGTCACTGCATGGAGAACCTACCCAAAGCAATTCAAAGGTCAGGCTCAGATTACTGGATTAGATTATCAAAGTGCAGTTTAATGAACAGAGATATGAAATATAAAAAAAGGGCAACTATTTGTAAATTATAAATTATACATAAAAAACATTATTTCTTAAACACAAAATGCCTATTGGAAAATTTAATTTATTGTTAAAATTAAATAGATAAAAATTATTCAAGGTCAAGTTTATGACCATTTATAATATGGTTTTGAAAACCCTGAACTTTGTTGCCTTAATGCGCCACAAAATTTTTGTTCTTTAAAAAGAACTGGACTCGACGTTTCGGCTGATT
>JAQFZP010002736.1:0-12476 GCA_034695745.1 Geophilus truncorum | reverse complement strand
TGGCTAACTGCTTCCTCCTTTTCCGAAATCATTTGTTTACAAAATGGCGACTGGGATAGACCTCGCTGATATGCGGCTTTTAAGAGAAGAAGCTAATTTGATTAAGGATTTAATATCACGATTAAAAGGACAGTTAAATCGATTAAAGGTATGTAAACGACATTTTCAAATGTTTTAATACACTAAACTTGTAATTGAGTTTTTTTAATTGTCAATTTTGTACATTTTTAGATAGAAGAAATTCGAATATCTAGCAAAATGAGAGAGCATAATATTCAAGCATTGACTGGATCTGATTCGCCATCTCGCACTGAGGTAATATATTTTGAGATATATTTTGAGACTAAATTATTTATTTATTTATCTATTTATTACAGGTGGAAATGGACGACAAAGAGGACGACGAACAGATTAACAAGGGCGAATTAAATCTCAAATTCGATTTCAGTAAGTTAAAATATTACAGTTTGAAATTATGTAATGATAAATAAATTATGGTGTTTTTAATTTTATTACTTTTTAGGTAATTTCATAAACGATCTTCCATCAGCCGATGAAGAAGAAGAAGAAGATGAGGATGAGGATGAGAACGAAACTTGTGATAACGTTAACAGCCAAGCCAAAAGAAATGAGAATGAAATCGATGATGACATTGAATTCTTTTTTACCTGATTTCGGAGATATGTGAATTTTAATTTAATTAATAGGTTTAAGTTTCTCTAAATACCGTTTATGATGAAATCGCAAATTACAAATGGCATAAGTGTGTGTTGTTGAGTGATAAATGCAATGAGTACAGTAAAAGCATTCACTTAAATGAAAATTACAAAAATTATTGGTTTGTCTTATTTTAATTAACTTTTAAGACAGTATAAATATAAAAATATAATAGCATTTGAAAAATAAATACAAAGATGCCGCAATATTTCTGGACAATTTTACTATCATTTTTACACAGGTTTTAAGTGTATCAACTCCAACCAATGTGTTAATTCTGTTCTTTTACCTTTGTTATCTAACTTTCTTTTTCATTTTCTAGTCTTCTTCTTTGCAGTTCTTCTTGAAGGTGAAAATTGTATTTATTTTCCTCTTAGATGTGAGGGTGCCTTTTAAAGCCCTTAAATCTTTATTTGAATATGCAAAACAACAATTTACTGTTTAAATTAAAACTCCTTAAAATTAAATATTAATAATTGAAAAAAATAATAACTTGATTTCTCATAGAACTTTTTTTTTTTTGGTAAAGAAATAATCAGTTTAGGTTAAATAATTAGATTACAATTCATTAGTTGAAACTTTGATATTGGGTACCGGTATGCTAATTCGTTGTTAAGATTTCATTGACATGACATTTAAATTGCATTTTCTCAATGAAGTATCCAATGAATGTCTAAAAATTGCACAATTATAAAGTTGAGATGTGGACAGAACAGAACAAATGAGATAAAAGACTCATTTGTTATCTCGTAAATAGTAAACAGTAAATTGAGTGGCCACGCATGAGTATTAAATTATAAAATGTGATGTCAATCAACGGCTGTTTTATTATGAATTAGGAAAGCTTTTAAAACTACTTTACTCAACTTCATTTTCATATTTTACCATAATTTAAAGGGTGGTTTTGTATCGTTCATTGCAGCTTTTAACTTTTTTGCTTTTTAATAAGTTTGGTTCAACTCGTTAAGTTTATTAAATAAATTAAATAATAACACTTACGGTAATTTGAAAATGTCCTTAAATCATTGCTTATAAGAAAACTCGATATTAAATATATATCATCAATTAATTTTAAATAACGTAATAATTATACGAAAAGGTTGATTAAAAGAATTTATTCTTAGCTAGTAGTCAACTTTAAATTTTCTGGTACCGTGACTAAAATTGCTACTTACTTGTACAAATTTAACAGGTTAACGACTTTGGGCAGTGCAATCACAAAATTGTGATTGCAAATACTTACTGCAAAAAATAAGTTGAGTCAATGGGTTATTCAATTTATCTTGTGGTTAGAAAGTAATGACACACTAATGTCGTTAGTACTCATGAAACATGAGTTTCGGTCAGCTTAAATTTAATTTTTGTGAAAGATCTTCTGCAATTTATTTACTTAGGTTTGCTTTAAATCCTTTTAATCCAAAAAGTGAAAGAGAAAAATGCCTTACTTGACCTTGTTTACTCGCAAGAATCAATCCCTTGTGTGTTATAAATTACTCCTAATTAAAAGCTGAACAACGAACACAATTAGTTTTAGTAATCTTTATTCGCACAATTATTTAAAAAAAAACTGTACAGTTCTTTTTATTGGCGAGCTTTCGACAAATCCAATTGAAATTCCACTGGATAATGGTCTGACACTGCAAGTGCCTAAAAATAGACATGAAACATTTAATAATGCTGTAACGTGAGTAACATGTTGTGTTTACGTAGAGTATTTGAGTCATAGCTTTTAACATTTGCAGAACTTACCTCATCTTGATTGATTTGTTTGAATAGCCTTAATATGTCAACAGATAAGGACTTGTATGTCATTTCTGTTTTCAGTAAAATTTTATCTTCCTTTTAAATCCCCCAACTTTTTTTTTTGAATTGCCACTTTAACTCTGTATATAATACATTATATAGGTATTTATGGTTTAAAAGTTTGAAATATCACATAGCAAGAGCTTTTACTGCCATTCTGATTCCAAGAATATAGCTATTTTGAAGTGAAAAGTTCTCTGCGAAATTATTTACAGTCTATGATAGCTTTAATACCCTTCTGATATTTCTACTTTATACCTATATATCGGAAACCATAAAAAACACGAAAAGTGTCGCCATCTGTCTGGCTTTACGCTTTAGTAAAAATAATTGATCTACGCTAGATTTAACTAACAAGTAATTTTACCACTTCGTTTGTTAATCTGTATTCCTCTTCGAATTGAAAGATGTGGACAGACTCTGGCACAACTGCACGTTTGATTTTATCACCTCTTAGAATAATCCTGCAGTTAAATTAAATGACCAGGGTAAATTCACTTAATGCACAGTTTCATTTGGCCATTTGCTGAAAACAATTTTAACCTGTCGTAAGCGCAATCTGATGGCGTCGCAGTCGTATCGGCTTCGTGCGGAATCAACCATAAATATTTCTCATCAGTCCATAAAGAAATCGTTGGCCAATATTTTTTGCGAACGAAAGCGCAGTCAGCATTAAAATCTCCGAGAAGGATGACATTCTTCCGTCAGTCAATAAAAAGAAAAAATTAATGACATTTTATGTATTATTGAATTGCAGTGAATAAAAATGGCATTTCAGCTAAAACCTCTGAGTCTGTTTCAATTGTTGATTCGACTACGTGGTGCAGAGTTTGCAGTTCTTGTACAGCTGCACTTGGTTTAATATGAATGCCAACCATAGAGAAAGTTTTTATTCCATCTGGTAAAGAAAATACAATCTTACTATACAAATTATTGGGAATTTAAGAAAAGTTTATAATAATCACACATTCAAACAACGTCTATTTGTACTTTTTAATCAGTTTAAACAAACTAAACATTCAACTTTAAAACTAATTACCGTATTTTCGCGCATATATAAAATACGGTACTACTTTTCTAAAACTTACTTGCTCTACTTCTTGATTGAAAAGTGACTATATACGGTTCGCGTTCGTAGTGATCCTCTTTATCTTGATATAAATATTCTTTGACCACTTTAACTTTGTCCTTTCTGTAAATTTTTCTCATTAGTTTTGCAATTAGCAATTAATTAAAGGGAATGGAGAAATTAATGGGCGTGCTAAAAAGAAGTTTATCAAGTAAGAAATAAAGGGAATGGAAAAGTACAGTAATGAAAAAAAACATATAAATTAAAATTAAACCTGTAAAAGAACCCATATTGCTCCTTCTGCAAACTTCTCCCAACGCGAGCACTCGCTTGAACGGCAAATACGTCTTTCCCATGATACCTGGAATGGATGGAATGTTAGGAATAATGGTGTACAATCACATTTATTATCATTGACTGCTTTCAGAATGAGACTGGGTAATGGATGACATGACACTGAAATCTCCCTTGGAAAAGTAAAAAAAATATTTTTTTTTCTTTTAAAAAGTGGGGCTTAGCGCATTATGACTGATGTGAATGAGGAAAAATGATCCCATTGTGGTTGTTCCATTTCAATTTTGAAAAAGAAGAAAATTGGAAAGAAATCTGCAGATTGCTCTCCGAGGCGTAATGTTCTAGTCTAAAAGGGGGTTTTCTATGTCATTTCACTAATGTCTTAGCCATATCAGAAATTCACCCACCGATTGAGTTTCTCTAAAAGCAAATCCACTATTCTTTCATCGCGATCGACCAGTTCTTGCACGAGAACAACGTCATAGCGATCCAAAATTTGGATGATAATGGAAAAAACATTAGCATCGTTGATTTTTTTCGGGCTCAGGTTCTGCACGTTGAAGGCTCCGATTGTGAGGACATTTGCGGCCGAAGCGCGAGTCAATACCAATCCATAGATATGGTGCACCGCACAACCCAGTAGGATGAGGCATAATAAATGATGCAGTTTCATCGTTCTTCCTTGTCTGACTGTCGCGTGTCAAATTAATCAATTACACTTTTTATAGAGCTACTGGCTGAATTTTGTGTTTGTAGATAACAGCTGATATGTGAATGTATTAAGTTACTTTGATGTGTAAACAGATAGAAAAATAAAGAACTAAAGAAAAACAAACATGTCGAACTTCTTAACAAATGCTGCAAATAGAATGCACAGATGTTTGAGTGTGACTTATTATATGTATATACCGTATTCATGTGTTACATAATTAACTTTCTAATTGTTATCATATTCTGCTCGTGCGTAAATTAATTTTGTCTGACGTGTTGCCATTTTCGCATTTTTCTCGGTTTGTTGTACTATACTGAATGACAAATAGAAAAACAGGAAAGTTGACCGTTAATATGAATTATCAGCTTTTTGTGGAATTTGAGTAAGGTGGAATTGAAATAATAGTTTGGAAATATTTAATGTATATTCTCCATTTTGATAATGGCTTAATGGGTAATTAAAATAAGTTAATTTGAAAGATATCATATTTTGTTGATAATGATTTTCAAATAAATGCATTATGACTTACACATTCATTGAATCGGTTCTAATGCTACATGATCCCCTTTACGAATATGAGTTTTAGAAAAGAAAGAAAACAGTTTTTGTCTTTAAAGAATAATTAAATATAAAAAGTTATTTTCTAATGATTTTAATTTAAGAAAAAAAAACATACTCAAGTTGGTATCATTTGCGTCTAAGGTCAATGACTTATTATATATATTCATGTATTGCATAATTAACTTTGTAATTGTTATCAAATTCTGCTCGTGCGTAAATTAATTTCTGTCTGACCTGAACGTGACGCCAATTGATGCAGCAATTAATTGCTGCTGACGCTTCTAATACTCCAGAGATTAAAATGACATCTTAGGCGTTTTCTGAGATGTATTGATCTGAGTACGTGTGAACGTAAAGCTTAAATATTAATCATATTTAAGTTACCGTATGTATTTCCACTTTTGCATTTTTCTTCGGATTGTTGTATTGAATGAGAAATAGAAAAACAGGAAATGTTGACAGTTAATTTCCTGAATTATCCGCTTTTCGTGGAATTCGAGTAACGGTGGATTTGGAATAATAGTTTTGAAACATTTAATGCATGTTATCCCTTTTGATACAGCTTAATGGGTAATTAACCCAAGTTAATTTGAAAGATATCATATTATGTTGATAACGATTTTCAAATACCTGATGCATTATAACTTACACATTTATTGAATCTGTTCTAAAACTAGATGATCCCCTTTACTAGTATGAATTTAAAAAAAATGAAATGTAAAAAGTTATTTTCTGATGATTTTAGCTTTAAAAAAAAAAAAAAAACATACTCAAGTTGGCAACATTTGCGTCTGAGGTCATGAATATGAAGCACATGCATTAAGGTGTTAAAGAGGATCATCCTATGGGTTTTGACCTAGGTGAACCTACAAATGAGTTTAACATTACAAATTTAAAGTCCTAGTTTAGGTGCTTAATAATAAAAGAAGCGTGTGTGTTTTATTAGTGGATGAATTTCGTGAATTAAGTGAATGGAAAAGGTGAGAAAGGGGAGATATTGATGAGGAATTGAATTAACACTCACTTGTACTCTGCGCTGAGTGTATGACGTCACCAATTAAGATTTTCCAGAACTGGCTGCGAGCCAAAATTGCTTCTAGCGAATGGTAAGTCGATGAGATAGGAAGAGACTTGGAGGAAAGTTTGATTACGTGAAGGCTTCAATAATTGACGACGGCAATAAGAACAAAACAAATTTGTTTCGCTTTGATTACCACAAACAGAACAATGCATGTACTTGGTGGCAAAACACAGTACAGTTACATTAACTTAAAAGGGTGCAAGGAAGAAGAGGGAAAAATTGAAAGTAAATTTTCTTTTTCTTTTCACATATTATTGGTTGGCAGAAGCATATTTCTGCTTTAGGCCAAAATGTGATGAATGATTCACGTTTTGGCATTTGCTGTGCATCTGTAGTGTTCTGCGTTACCTTTCAGATTATTGTTTGTTCAATTTGTCTAGTAATCAATATTACATAAGGTAAAAATGGATAATGAAATATTAAATATTAAATTTACTGTGTGGAATTCGAGAATTTCAAAGAGCGATTTGTGACCACGAATAGTACAATTCTAAATGACAGCTTTGTAATTGGTTTGGACGGATGTGGAGATGAAACAAGAGGCATAAGTTAAGGACAACAACAAAGTGACAGCTTAAACCTTGTTACGTGTTGAAGATCCAGGACTGTTAAAAGGAGTGATGTGTAGTGAATCACTTCTCCTTCATGGCTGATTTTTTTTTTCTTCGGTGCAGATTGATGAGTTGCTTGGTTTTGTCCCTTCCACCGTAATTAATTGCATCTTTTTATTTGTATTTTTAAAGTAGATTTAACACTTTAAGAAATAAAAATAAACTTAAAACTTAAAAATGAACATTAATTATTGTTTCACTTGTACTTAGCAAATATTTACTTCATTTCAATTAACTCATAAAATCTCTGAAAACAAATTCTTTTATCTTTCAATTTATTTTCTTTCGTCTTATGTCAACCTCTTGTTTCCGTTACTCCTGAACCGATTTAAAATATGGTTATGTTCAGTCGTCCATCAATGAAGCGATTGGCGAGGGTTTGAAAGGTCGGCAGTTTTGACGGCATTGACTGATGCCCAGTCGACTACGTATTGAAACGATAACATGATTGTAGAAATCAATGCATTTCATCACGTTTGATCGACATTTTCCAATTTATAGGTCGCGACATCTGTGCATCCCTCGCCGTCCATCCATCACCTTTAATAATGACGAGAATCGAAACAGAAAAAAAAGGGAAAAGATAAGAATAAGCAGAAATTAAAAAAAACGAGAAAGAATTACTTAACGAAGAAAAATAAATACAAGCAAGAAAATAAGCGAAAAGCAATTAAAAAAAAAGAAGGATCCGTTCCAGTGGTTCTATTGATTGGTAATTGGTGTTTTCCCTTTTTCGGCTTGAATGGGGTGCAGGTGTGTGGCAGGCACCTGGCGTTTTGCTCGCTCGTTTTCTGCTGTTGATCAATGCGAGCAGTAACTGGGCGCCCCCTTGCACGTAGCTCCGTCTACCCCCACGTGATCGCCTCGCCCCTGCCAAAATTTGGCGCGCTGGTGCAGTTGGTTCATTCTACGCAGTCTCGCTTCCCTCGTCGCGCCTGACTCTCTCCTTGTCACGTGCTCGCGTGCAGCGATATTGGGCAGATGTTGAGGCTGCACTCGACGTCTTTTGCCCACATGAGATCCTTTGCAGCAGCCGCGCACTAGCGCATGAACCGGCCACAAGAGCTGGGCAATCTGAGACCGATCGAGGTGGTGCCATTGATGGGCAGACCCTCGTGGGCCGAAACGTGCGCTGGAGGGAGTTCGAATGCGACCCACGATATGTATTTTGCGTCCCGCTACAATCACCACAACAACAAGCACGCGCCGCTCGAGATGCCTCCGCGACTCTGGTCCTCGTGCAGCGAGCCGCTTTTGCTGAGATGCGATTTGGACTCACCGCCACCTGCAAGTCCACTCTCGCCCGGCATTCCGTCCTCGCCGCCTCCGCCCCAATTGCCGTCTTCGCATCGAACGAGCAGCACACCTGGATCGAGACAAGTGAGAGTAGGCGCGCGTAACCGAGATGGAGAGACCGAGGCAGAACGCAAAAGAATGAGCATCTGTGTAGGGATATGTGCCACGAGTATCTTCGTCACCGCATTTCTCCTTGTGGCAATCACTTTGAGGATGACACCGCAAATCGACGAAATGAGTAAGTAGCGGCAACTTGTTAGTCTTTTTAACTTGTGCAGCCCGTTTATTGATCCGCATACTTTTCGAACGGCATCTGTTCATCGTCATCTTCTTTAATTCATTCATCTACTAGTAACATAATTCTATCAAGAAAAGAGATTTTATGGTACGGTACTAAAACAAAATAATCGATATCTGAACGGAATTAGATTAACTTGACACCTAATGCAAACATTTCAAATCGAAGTCAGAGCTATTTTCTTGAGCGATTTGTTTGCTCTATTTTTTCCTCTTCGCTCGGTCTCTTGAATGCTGAGTAAACAAAGCCAGAGTTTGTAGCCGAAATCATCTGTTTGTTGGCGTTGTAAATTGCTAGAGGTTAGAGAAGATGAAAATTATATTAACGGAAGGACAAATTGAATTTGCCCACCTTTTTTCCGGATCAACTGTTATGAGCGCGTGCCACCGCGATTTTTCCCGAGTCAAATTAACGGAGATTAGCGTGAAGTTTTAATTTATTTTTTCATTCTTGCGGAGATCAAGGCCGGAATTTATTAGATGCGAATCGATGCGAGAAGGAATTAAATGGCTCTGTTTGTTATATAGTCAAGGTTCTAATTATTGTCACCGCCAATTTCCACGAACCTTGCCGCAGTAACGTTGTGTCTGCTTGAGGAGAAATACAGGGAACGAATTTGCATTCTGTGTTCACAAATGCAGGTGTCGATCGATGGACCGGGGGACCTCCGTCGACAGAATTGTCAGAGGGTGACTCCGGCAGTTCACACAAGACAAGCGTCGCAAAGCTGTGCTGGATTTGCCCACCCCTGCATCTCTTTCTGCATGCTTTATCTTAAACCGATTGCATGCACAAGAAGGATTGTGTTTGCGAAAAAAAGAAATTTATAGCTGCGTTTAAAAGCGATGTTTACATTGAATTTGATAGTGGAATTGCAATCGAAGTGCGACGATGGATGGTGATACATTAGGAATGAGCTCGAACACATTGTATGATAGTAAAATGACAAATTTACTCTGCGGTGTACATACAAGTCGAGTCGATTCGATTACATTCAAGTCAAGCGCTTCTTTTCCCTATTTAACCAAAGTGGTTTTCTATATTCTGAAGATGTCAACAGCGTTCGCATGCACAGCCAAACTACCCATACTTTAAGATAGATTTCGATTTGCAAAAGTGCTCCATTTCCTGTGTTTTGTGTTTAGCTCGTTTTGCAAAAGAAGCGGGTTTGCGTCGTACTTCTGATGTCATCGCATTCCATCTCGTCTCTATATTGGCCTAATGTCTCGTTGACTGCTTTGCTTAAGCTTCAACACACTTTTGTAAATTAATGCAAGCGTTACGAGAAATTATTCAACTCATTTCGCACTTGAGAAATGAAAAACAAATCTCTAAGAAACTTTAGGGCGTTTTAAATTCATGTTGTGCCATGAAGTCCCGGAATATTATTTTTTTTGGTAGGTAAAAATTAGAAAAAAAAATTGTCATTTCGAGCGACATAAGGTCTAATGTAATCAATTTATAACCTTAGCAAATTTTTTCTTGTTGCTGTTTTCAATTAGACCCCAGTGATTTGGCTTCTCTGCGGAACTCGCAATTATATCTAAGGGCGCTTTGAATGTTGTGTCGGGAAAGGTCAGTTATTGTTCTCTCTCTTTATGAATAGGAGTCATTAAGCTTATTGATCGTAATACTCTCGGCAACTTGAAATTGGAATCTGACTTGTTAAAGATAACAAAAAAAAAAAAAAAAAAATTAAGTTAAAATAATGCGTTCTTCAAATGGAAAATGTACTTTTCAAAATTAATTCAAAATTAATTTCAGCGTATGAAAGCAAGTTTGTATTTTTATAACCTTTGCTGTAATTACGTGTTAGAATCTGCCGCAGTGTTATGTCTGGGAAAAGAATAAAGGAAAGGAAGCAAATTAATGTCCGTGCTGTTGTTTCTGTGTATAATTGACGATTGTAGTCTCTCGGAAACCTCACTTTACAAACGCATTAAAATAACGGCATGCGAATTGAAAATCGTAAAATTTAGTTACGTTAGTCTATATAATTACATCAGTATCCCTCGCAGAACGTTGGTGTGCAACTTTATTTGATTTTGGTTTGTAGATATTCGGATTGATGCAATTGCTTTGTTTTTTTAATTTTTTTGTTTTGTACGCAGTCGAAATGAAAGCGATGGAAAGAATACAAAATGAAAAATTTAAAGTTAGTATTAAAGATAAGCAAGCGATGGAATGCTAAGAATGCTCTAGGTTTTTCACGAGTGCGAAAAGAACCTGGTGGCAGTTTGAAATGATTGCAAGTGGTCTACTTGAGAACTCGCATACGGGGAGAGGAAAATGAAAGAAAATATACACACAAGCGTCTAAAGAAACTGTTTTCAAGTTGCAATTTTTATCACGCAGCACAAGTGGTTCCCTTGTCAAAAGAGAAAGGGCGAAAGTGCAGAAAACGCTCACGCTTGTGTCAAGACATGGAAAAACTCTACTTCATCACACTCATCCACCAAACGCATGAGTTTCTATTCTATACCATATTTCTTCCATTCCATTGCTTCCAGCATTTTCATTGGTCCATTTTTTCCCATATTTTAATCAAGAAAACGATAGCACGGGAACTATGCGCGACGAAGACGAAAACCCAGGAACTGAATATTGCATGTTCTAGTTACAATACGGTACCGAATTTTAAAATTTAATTATTATCCCAATCGAAATACACTTTCTTTTGCAAAACCTTTTAGTTGCCGGGATTTGTTTAAAATCTTGAATTTTAGATTTTTGAGATTTTCAATCTCAACTTACTCATCTGCTTCAAGAATGATCTGTATCGATAGAGTATGCATCTTGGGACTGGAAGGGAAAAGGTGTTGGTCTCGCGAGAGTACGAAAGTGGCTTCATGCAGTGAAAGCCACAAATGAACAAGTGCATGGTGACACCCGAGAGCAATGCAAGAAAAAGAGCTGTCGTCTCCATCACTGAAGAATACCACACAGATGGAACAGATGTTTGTAATTTAGATTTTCTGTTTTTCCTTTATACCAAAAATGTTGAAAGCTTTTTTGGAAAGATGACAAACCAGTTAAAAGTCGGTTGAGTACTGTTTCGGCATGTACTGAAATTTACAACTTTTAAAACCAATTTCGTCCAAAAGAAGAGACGTTCGCTTCTTTGATAACACATAGCAAAGATACCATTTTTCGGAACGATTTATTATTTTTCTGCGCATTACATCTTTCTCGAAAAACCAAATGCCGCAAAGATAGCGCAATAATCTAGCAATTTCTAATAAAATACGATGTGTCGGTTTTGTAAATGAAACAGGTAATTTCCGCCATTCATCCTGGAATTAACGGCTTACCGTATTGTCGGAAACGTTTCGTTAAGTTGTGGATAAATACGAGACTTAAATTCTCTCTGGACGCAGGTCACGTATTCGAGGTTCGCTTCATCGGTTCTAACTCAAAGATTCTAGTTTTTCTCTAAAATTTCTTTCTTTTCTTTCTCCCACTTCAATTGACGACTTGTGTTGAATGATAAAAAACATAAAAAGTATAAAGAAAAAAATGTTAATACCATTTTTATGTCATTTTTCAACTTGCCATTTTTCGCGTTGTGCTTTGATTATCAAAAGAAAAGAAATTTTCTCGTATTTTTTATCGTTTTATATTTCCTGTTTAAGTTCTATCACACATGCATTGGGTGAAATAGTAGCAGGTTGATCTGCGAACAAAAATCAATTTCCCGCTGTGGTAACGCAACGGAAGCTTCTCTTTTGTGTCACGAAGATTTTTGTGCATCAAAGTAATAGACGGGTGAAATTTATGAATCTAATTCTCCACCCAACATGCGTTTTTTTATGCATGCATTAACTGTCAAAAGACGGGTCCGAAAAAGTTGATGGAAAACTATTTTATCATATAAAGTGAAAATTTCTTTTATACAAGATTACAGATTGGAACTTTTTTACACTTTAGTAACTCTATGTTATCCGCATATTAAACTCTAGTACCGTAATTTGGGGTGAATAGAAACAAAATTGAACTTTGACTGCACGTAACTTGGCTGAAAATTGTTATATTTG
>JAQFZP010002735.1:0-12476 GCA_034695745.1 Geophilus truncorum | reverse complement strand
TTTTAGTCTTTTTCCTCTGTTTGATTCAATGCAACCAATTTCAAAAAACGTAAAAATGATTAATTTCTACATGCCACCTGCATCGGTTGATTCCCTGCCTTGCACTTTAATCCTTCTACTAAAGAACCCCGGACAAGTTGAATGCCAATGGTAACGATCAATCAATTTTCTCTCTTCCTTTAAAGGCAATCTGAATTCATATTCTAGGAGCGTCTGGTACCCTTGGGAACTTAAAGTAGATGTGGAAATTTGGGCTCAAACAGGGCTGTACATGAAAAGTGAAATAGACCAAGTACGGCTACCCAATAAATCCATAAATCCATTAATTTACCTTATTTTTCTTCAGGGAAGGATGAAAGATGATAAATTAATCCAAATTCAACCGAAAAAGGGTCGCCTGTTGCCCGAGGAATCGCAGTTCTTCTCTCTCGTTTATGTGCATCAATATCCAAGTCACAATGTTTTGCCGATTCGATTTTGTTTGCACAGTGGTGTTGACCTTATGGTAGAATAAATAAATGGGTAAAGTAGATTTAGGCATTATTCATAAAATGGCTTTTTACTAGATCAACATCATTGCTGAAACTTTCGAAAAAGAAATAGCTGAAGTTTATTTTCCATTTACGGTTCACAAATTTCCACCGATTTCTTACGGTTACAGCGAAGGAACAGTTTTGGTAAAAACAAAAAAAAATATTAATACAGTCAACTCCCTCATATCCGGACATACTGATATCCGGCCAAAAGTCTCGGCCTATTTTAATGTTTCCCTACATTAAATACTCTCTCTTACCCGGCCAGCACCCATATCCGGCCACTTTTTCCAGTCCCGCCCTATGTCCGGATATGAGGGAGTTGACTGTACTACTCAAATAAAATACAAATAAACTCAATTTCAGAGTTACAATATTCCAAATCACAGCGATTCTGCACTCAAGCTTCGATTGGATGTGTTACCACTTAAAAGATTTCAAAAAGTTTCTTTTAAAAAAAAAAAAAAAATCAATCAAAAATTTTTTTTTTACAGTTTTCGTAAAAACTCTATTTTTACAGCTTCAGTTCAGTCATCCAGTGATAGACTGTCTCACAAGACGACTCATCATCCAACCTGGAGAATATCTCTCTGTTTTATGGCAAATTTGGCCACTCGAAGCACGAACCTATCAAGTTCGGACACTTAAATTTGATGAAAATTCTTTTTTAAGACTTTAAAATCGATTTTTCTTTTAATAGGTGGATATTCCACTCAAATTCGACAACGAGTCGCAATTCCGAACTCTCACTTTATTAGTTCCAACTTCGATAACTCCTTTACCGTTACCAAAAACAGAAAAACCGACGATGGTTCTACCGAATCAATTCGCCGTGTTATCGCACGACAGAATTTCTTTCGGACACGTACCTGTTTGCGGGAAACTGCACAGAATGTTATTCATCAATAACAATTCGACTTTTTTCATTAAATTCGAATGGTTTATGCCGTACAAGTTGTTGAGACAGGTGAAGTTGGGTAAATAATGAATAATTAATTAATTAATTAATTAAAAATTTGAACCTACAGAGAATCATATTTGAGCCGAAAAGTGGTCGAATTTCTCCAAATAGTTCGTGTATGATTCTAGTGACCCTCATGACTGGTCACACTCCAGCTGTGTACGATATTTATTGCCATGCAGAAGTAGAAAATCTGAAAATACAAATATAGATTTGGCTTAATTAAAGATATTATTTAAGATAACGACCATTAAAAGCAGTCAGACGATGCAAAAGCCGCCAAAACAACGCGTTAGACCCAGTATTCAAATCGACATGTCGCCAGTTTTGGTCAAAAATAAGGTTAGAATAGTACAGTGGAACCCCGATTTAGCGTACTCTGATATAGCGTGAACCCCTCTGTAGCGTTTATTTTTCAGCCTGTCCGACGAATGACGTTATATCGGGGTTTCATTGTACTGTATGTTCTTATAGTTTTCTTAAAATTTAATATTTATTTAATATTTGTAGTTGGTGTTCACTAACGGGAACATGGGCGATACCTTGGAACCGTTTTACATTCATCTGGAAATAAAAGCGGAAACGCACGTGTTGGACGATTTCTGGATGTATTTTCCACATATATTAGACAATTTTTTCATTCAAAGGTTAGTTTAATTCGCTCACGTTGCTGCATCGTTAATTTATTCCGCTTCTAGACCACGAGTGCGTCCTCAAAAAGACGAACGGTTCACCAAAAAAAGTCCAATTCAATTGGATATAGAGCAAGAAATCGTGGAAACTGTGTTTGAAACAATGACGACTCTCATGTACAATGCATTGAATGATCCTGATTTCAAAAAAACTGTCAACATGTCGTGCAACAGTCCGACTCCTTTCTATTTTCAAATTAAGAAAAGTCTCGATTACGTTCCGACAACTCCAACGTTTGTTACGCCATTAACGTCGATGTCTTCACTCGATAGTTTTGACAGAGGATATTTCCAACATAATAAAATTCTGTCTAAACAGAAATCTCCCAAACCACTAAAGTCATCTCCTTTCACAGATATATTTGTAATTGGATTTGTATTAATATTTTTACTTTTTGCTTAATTTTTGTGTTTTTACAGGGCGAAACCTACGTACCAATGATTATGAAAACGTAATTTATTTAAATTTAAATTTTGCGCCATTTAATTTTTGTTTTTTTATTTGTAGATATCCAGAAGCAATGATCGCAGTTCATACTGCAATGGAAGCATTAATTTGGACTATTTTAGAAGAAGCCCATAAGAAAGAATTCAATATTGTAGCTAGACCTCGTTTACCTAGTAACATCAGCAGAAGTACTACAAGTGGAAGTTCCACTGCTTGAAGACATTTTGTCTTTGCGTACTTAATGCCATGTAAACATTGAAATTAAATTTTATCTTAATAAAATTATTTTTTTTATTTTATATTTTCTAATCCTTTATCTAAGAAAAAAAACAACCTTTGAGCAAAAAAGATTCATCTATAAATTTAAAACTTTTTATGTCAACAGATTGCATCAGCTGTTAATAATTTTCTCAAATTCCCGGTAGGTGTCGTTGTGATCGCCTAACTAAAACTGCCACTGCTCGTGTTTTTCGATCGTCTGCTTAAATGTTGTGATTATAACAAATCCTTACAACAAACAATGAAGTCTGTGATATAGTGTGAAGTATAAATCAAAAATGGCATCCGTTTTATGCATCCCACTAATATTCGTAAGTGCAACTTGTGCCCTTTATTTAATAACAACGTTGGCACCGACGATGGATGACGAAACAAACAGGTAAACAAACACCAAATCACAAACACGAAACTTGATCAAACATTCTTTTGTTATTTAGCAAACTCCATTTCCCAAGCAACCTCGAAGAACTCAAAGAAATCGGATCCCTACTGAACAACTACTCAAATTCACATCCAATTTACGTGTTCATCTTATTCGTCAGTTCATATATTTACAAACAAACATTCGCCATTCCAGGATCAGTGTTTCTGGTGAGATGAAAACGAGATAATTAATTTTCACATAAATTCACATAAATGAAAATTTTTTTTTTTTTGTTATTTAAGAATATTTTAGCTGGAGCTTTATTTGGTGTTTTCTTTGGATTCCCATTAACATGTTTCCTGACTGCTTTTGGAGCGTCGTGTTGTTATTTATTATCCCAGTTCTGTGGAAGAGAACTAGTTCTCAGATATTCTCCGCCAACTCTCATCACAAGGTTCCAAACTCAAATCGCGGAAAACAGCAATAATTTGTTGTATTATCTTCTCTTCATCCGTCTGTTTCCAATGACGCCGAATTGGTTGATTAATATTGCGTCACCGTTCTTTAACGTTCCACTTCATTTGTTTTTTATCTCTGTTTTCATTGGTGGGAAATATATATATATACAAGTTATTGAATTTATTTATTTATTTATTTATTCAAGGTCTGATGCCTTACAATTTCGTGTGTGTTCAAACTGGAGTTATGTTGAGGGATCTGGAATCGATTCAAGACGTATTTTCATTAAAAACCGTATTCAAATTAGCCACGATTGCGTTTGTGGCTCTTCTACCTGCTGTGTATAAGAAATATAAAGAAAATCGAAACAATTCTGTACAGAAAAGCGATTGATACTTGCAAACCTGTTTATTGAAAAATAAAATGTATAAATTTGGTTACAATTTATAAGTTTTTTAGCTGTGCTAGTAGATCGTCGACCGAGTCTATAGTGTCTTGGACCAAATCTACGTCATCGACTTCAGCGTTCGCTGGTTTCGTGTATTCCACTTTAACGCCTTTAACCAAATCTGGAATGAGTGGAGCATTTTCATCTTCAGTCGTTTCGGCGACTAAACAAATTCCCCATTCGTTGTCTTCGTGTTTTACTTCTTGTTTCACCACTTCCTTTACTTCTACTTTAGGTTTAAGCGCTTCACTTTCCTAAATTTAACAATTATTAGATAAATAATTTAAAATTTAATTAATAGCATTATACTTTGAATTCCACTTGGCGTTGTCTGCAAAATAAATCATCGCAGAGAGGATTTGGTTTCATTTTCATTGTAGGGAAATAATCTTGCAACGCATTGTATCCTAGATAATAAGTGACGTCACCGAAACCGAGTAAATACTTGAGTGTATTTTGCACCAAAAATCCAGCAACAATTCCCATTGTGGTGGGTAAACTCGCAGCACAAACACCGTCTTTTTTCAGTGTTTTTTCGTCAATGTTTGAAGCAACTATTAATGGAGGTGCGCACTAAATATGATATAAAAACTGTTAATTGTTTCAAAAATAATTTTAAAAAACATCTTACAGCAAAACACGCAGTTTCGCCTGGAATTATCACTTGAATGTGACCTGAAACTGCGTTTTCACTCACACCCGATTCGATCCACGGCTGATTCAACTCGTTACAAGCCTAGAAATAATAAATTTAATAAATAATTTGACTTTTTGTTACCGAGTTAATAACATACGGTGTTAACTGCCATTCTTGCTTCGAAGTTATCAACGCAACTAAGTACCAAGTCCACCGGTTTGTCTTTACTCAAACTTCCATGACTGAAATAAATTTAAGTGTTAAATTATGATTAAGATGAATCATTCCTTTCATCTTACCTTATTTGATGTAAGAAATCCTGGAAATTATCAACAGTTGTAATATTACAGTTGTGTATTTCGAATTCAACATCTGGATTAATAAAACTATAAAAAATATTTTATCATTTTATAAATACTGATTTTATTGATTATATTTTAAAGAATAATCACCTAAGGGTATTTGCAGCTGCTTCGACTTTACTCAACCCAGACTGATGAGGTTGGAAAAAGAGTCGATTCATATTTGCTAGTTCAACTTTATCGTAGTCGTAAAGGATTAATTTCCCAATTCCACATCGAGTTAACATTTCAGCTGTGACACTTCCAACACCACCAACACCGACGATTACAACTGAAAACTTACGAATATCCTGCAAAATAACAAAAGATTAATAGAAAATTTGAAAAAATAAAATTATTTTAAACTCACTTCGTAGTTATTAACAATCCCCATGCGTTTGAGTGCCATGAGACGACTGAAAATGACAACAACATTAAATACCCTGGTTGTAAACAAACATATGGCAATATGTCACCTGTAGGGGTTTGAATCAACCACTTCGGAGCTCATTTGATCAATTTTCTCTCTTTTAATGTTCGAATTTCCACATTTCTTCAATTCCTCTTTCAACTCACTGATTTCTCTCTGTAATTCTTCCACAGTCGACATTTCTATCAAACTAATCACAAACTCACAAAACAAGTGTGTCGATGACTCGGGAGAACTGTTCTGCGCATGCGTGTCAACCACAACCAGTTCCGGCTTCCCCATCATCGCGGTGCATCATTGGCCAGAAAACACAACATCAATTTCTAAAAAATCTATTTATTTATTTTTCGCAATATCTAATCAATTATCTTACATAAATTTCTTATATAAATTTGTTTATGTATTGTTCATAGTGAAGCCACAATTCGATCGAGGCCATAATGTGGACGCAACATCTGATCAATGCGACTGTTTTCACGACGCAAATCAGCGGCAATCGCATGAAACTGTCCCAAAGCATTTCTCAAAACACTCGCACTTTGCTCGCATTCTGTACACGTAATAAGACGGCGAAAGCGTTTAATTCTTTCCACAATCGGCGGTGCAGATTGAGGTGTCATCACCGGGACCCCGATTTCAATTATGCGAAAATCGCCTAAAATCTCGTCTTTCGATTGGTTCATTTGCTCGTTATGTTGATATTTATTCCACAACCTCCAGAAGCGAATAAAGTAATGAAGGGCAGTCGCGTCACCCAGAAGTTTAAGCCTCGTTTTCCAAATCGAATTGGACGGTTCTGGTGGTGCGCCGTTGATGGGGAGAAAATAACGAACGATCACGGCCAAAGTGGTGACACTGACATTTTTCAAGTCGAAATCCTCGACATTTTTAGGGAATAAAAGGACTTTTTGTTCTCTGTTTAAAGTTCCGCCCGGTAGTGCGAGAATGACGGCTTTGTGGTCGGCGAGAAAGACGGCCACTTTTTGCGAGTTTGGCAGGTTTAGTTTTTGGTAGTATTTCGGTAATTTGCAGTATATGTACTCGTACATGGCTGTGACACACTCGTTTTCAGTCACATCTGCTGTGATTCTGCGGAAAAGTTTTTTTTGATATGCGAACTCGGACATAATTTTGTGATTTGATGTTTTAAAGGCTGGAAAGAATGAGTTTTGTTGTAGTTAATAAGTTTGTTTTTTGTGTTTAAAGTACTCACGAAATTGACTGTCAGATGAGTGGAAACTTGTACGCCTTGAAATTTTGTGATAGTTTGTGATGTAGGCGTTGCTTGGCAACGCGCATTCGGTTGTTTTATAAAATTGTCGATAGATGGCAATATTAAAAGCGGGAAAAACAAGATAACGGCTGAGCAATCCTCCCATTGGCTTGTGACGCCACGTGGCCCTCGCAAAGCAGTCTGGGACTCGGCCCACGAATTGTGATTGCTGTAGTTATGGCTCGCAATGGGCAAAATGTTCAAAAAATGGGAAAAAAGGAAGATAAAACTATGACAGTTGGAAAAACCAAAAAGGGTAAAGGAAAGCACTGCAGCTGGGGTCTTTGTCACAATAATAGTGGCAATCCAGGCATGGAAAAAATCAGATTTATCCCATTTCCTAAGCCTACAACTGAACTAGGTAAACAGAGAGCACTTAAATGGATAGCTGCAATTAGAAGAGAAAATTTCACTTTGAAAAACATTACTGGACGAACCTATGTTTGTTCAAAACATTTTGTTGACCCAAATGGACCAACAAGTTTAAATCCTGACCCAATTCCAGTAACTTCTTCTCAGGTGTGTATTTCGCTTCACTGTTATTTGTTTACAATGTTTATAATTTGCTTTTGTGATTTTTTTTAAGTAGAATATAGATTATTATTTATATTAATTACATGTAATTATATTAATCCCCAGGTTAATAAACACCCAGCCAAAAGATTGAATATGGATAAAGTGAGAAAAAACAGTGCCAATCAGAAGTGTATTATTAATTCATCTCCAGATGCAAGTCCAAGTGGTTTTGATATGGAAATCAATGAAGTGATTACTAAAATTATAAATAATTTTTTTTTTATTAAACTATTTTTTTAATCAAACAGGACAATAATATTGATTCAGAGTCAACACCTGATCCCAGTTCTTGTCCACCTCCTTTGGTTTTAAATGAGGTATTAAACAAATTAATAATATTTTAAAATAAATAAATAAATATTAAATTTCTTTTTTTTTGTCAGCCACACAATTGTGAAGTTGAATCCAACACTGAAGATATTTCTGCAGTTTCTGCTAAAATCAAACACAACAATAGTATTGATTCAGAGTCATTCCCTGATCCCAGTTCTTGTCCACCTCCTTTGGTTTTAAATGAGGTATTAAACAAATTAATAATATTTTAAAATAAATAAATATTAAATTTCTTTTTTTTTTGTCAGACACAGAATTGTGAAGTTGAATCCAGCATTAAGGATATTTCTACAGTTTCTGCTAAAACTTTATCACTATCTGACCAGGAAGTTATTATGGGGATATTTTCAAAATGTCCAGAGTGGTCTATCAAGCTGGATCCATCCGACTCAACATTCCATTTCCAGTTGATGAATGGTGCAATCGAAGTGAAGCTAAGCCAGGATCTTAAGGGACTGCATTTAACTGCTCATGGTTATGTCTTGCCGAAAACTCATGATGTTTGGAAAAGTTTGACAGCTGATTTTGATGATTTTTTGCGAGTAACGAGTTTTCTTCATAATTTATCTGATTGGGTGCCCTGCAGGATGTTGTTTACAGTAGGTAATATTGTAAACAGAAACCAAGGGTGTTTATTACTTTGCCAAAAACCATCCACCGTTTGCGTGAAATGTCAACCAAAAGAAGCCAAGAGTAAAAATAATCCTGGAACCAGTTCTTACACCAATTTTCGCTACATGAGTAAGGAAGGCTTACAATATAAATTAAAGGAGACAACAAAATCTCTCAAGCAAGCTAAATTGCGTATTGAGAGATTGGAAGCACGCATCTATTAGGTCCATGCTATTATGTATGTAAATTAATCATCTTTCACGTGTTTATATAAAAACAAAAAAGTACAAATAAAAAATTTGTATAAAATCTACAAATCTTGTCAATTTACATTAAAACTGTAAGATAACAACCTAGTTTATGCGAAATAAATAATTTTTAAACAAAATTATAATATTTATCTTCAAAAACTTGCCGCGGATTTCTATATGCCAGTGCTGCTGAACTTGGCTTCTGCTAGTCAGTCCAACCATATGCGCACTCTAACGGCAGTTAGATCACTTACGCAGACTATAAATTTGTAAGCGAATAATGAAAAATCGTTAGAAAGTTGTTTTTGCAGCTAAATCTTAATTAAACAGCCCTTTATATAACAAATTTACAGTTAAACTTGAGGAAAAATAAAACTAACAGAAGTGAATAAGTGATAACAAGTTTGTTATCAATTAAAATATTTTCTACTAAGAATTGACCTTTTTCTAAATTTTTCAACATTTGATCTTTGTCTTCAAGATATTTTTTCTGTTTCTTAATCATTTGATTCATGTTATCTATTTGTTAAGTATTTCTTTTAATCTAATTTCATGTTTTTTGATTATTTCATTTTTTAGAGCAATTTCTTCTTTAAGTCTTGCTACATATTTTCGAAGGCAGATAATTTGTGTATCCTTATCATGGTGATGACAATCACTTCCACAGTCTTGTTCCTATGTAAATTAATAAAATAAAATGAGATTTCAAAATGATCATTAGTTTCAAAATGGTTGTCTCACATTCTCAATATTTCCCTCTACATCCATTTGTTTACTCATGCTTTCATTAGAGCTGATATTTGGATCATTATCAAGATTAAGATTGTATGTGTGATCATTTGTTATTGGCACAGAGACATTCGTATCTTCTCTTTCAAACAAATTTCTGAAAAAAGTAAAATAAATGAAATAAGCACAAGTTATAAAAAATAAATTCTACAACACATAATTACTCTGTAAACTCAAAAATTAAAAAGTAACCGTACTTGTAACAGTGATTGATTTATTACTTTTTTTTAGACGAAATTCTTTTCCTTTCTCTAGGTGTGGGTTTATCTTTTGTCCAATCAAACACACTAGGTACTGCTGATGGAATTAAACACTTTCTCCCTGTTAATGTATGCTTAAAATCACTAGCTTTGAAGTGTAGTGAACAAACTCGTGTATATTTTTTAACCTAAAAAAATGTTTCAGGTGAAATATATATATTCTAGAGTTTGCCATGATACATTTTTTACATGTAGATATATTACCTTGAAAAGTGGCCCTTCATCTCTTCTAATTTTTATAATCCACAATTTTCTTACTTCCTTATTGATTGTTGGAAAAACATGAAAAGTTAGAGATTTATCCAATCTCCAATTACTAACACATTTAGGAACACAACAATGAGCCATTTCTCATCCAAAAAAAGCTCTAACTACAGTTGGTGGATCTGATGTCAAACTTCGTCACCAGATGTCACTAGCTTGCATAAGGAGGAGAGGAGAATGAGGCATTGAAATGTGGAAAATTTGTAGTTTTTTAATAAAAAATGATGTAAATTTGAGATTTTAAGTGTGCATTTATTTCATTTTTACACTCCATGCATTTATGAATACAAAATTCATTTGCTTCATTACCATATTTTGTATTAAACAAAATGTTTGAAAAAAAATTGTTTAAATATTTATTTTAGCATGAAATTGCTTTATATTTTACTGTATATTGTCAAAAATATGGTTTTTAAATTTAAATTAATAATAAGTTGTGGTCTCTTGTGTTGTGTCACAAATAGCCACCGTAGTTGCCAACTTCGGCAATGACAGTAAACGATCTCTTGCAAATAAAATCCAGCAAACACAATAGCAACATAGAGCAGTAGCTTCTGCTGCAGAGGACACAGCCGCTACACAAGTGGCAGCAGAAAGAGCAGAAAAAGCGCTCAGAGACATAACGCTCCTAGATTTGCTGACACCGGCGAGAGCAACAAAATTAACGAAGATGGCTGCCAAAACAGTTAGGCAAGCCAGCAGACTAAATACACTGCAACGACCTCAAAGCCTCTATATTGGTGCAAGAAGTACCTGAGGATTTTGCTAGTTCAGTAGACGTTGCTTATTGGCTGCATACAATCAAACCGAACTACTAAAGCCAAATTAAAGCAATCAGAAAGATTATTACAAATGAGTTTAAACGCCAATGAAAAGTTAGTGTTGTGAAGAAAAAGAAGCCAAGAGAATGAAAAAAGCAGAATAATGGATTTAATGCCACAAATAAAAAAAGCATTTAGTCTAGCATTTGTAATACAAGCTAGTGTAAAGTTTAATAAAAAGCAGAATGAAAAGCAATACTGAAAAACTACTAAAAATTAATATTTTTGTTCGTGTTAATTCCAAGCAAACATGAACATCGCCAGACAACATTTAGAGGACGCCGCCGTGATTAGGTGTGCAATACCAAGTGGAGTGAGTTGTAAGAGATATTTTGTAATGTATAGTGAAGTTTGTGTTATTGTAATATGTGTGTCAACCACCCTCTCCCGAAGAAAACGCCAGAGAGATCTGCAAAAGAAAACAACATAAAAAACTCTTCTCGACCAGCAGGACAAAGATGCAGCGACAGTGAACATTCCGATAATGTTCTCGGTCAGTTTTTACTTTTGAAGAAATGCAAAGAATATTTCGTTGATTGGCTCGTCGACGTCACGATGTAGCGCAGAGAATCACATTCTCGTCACCATTCGTCGAGTCGTAGAAGATAATGAAGAACAGAATGAAAATATGTAAAAAGATTTACTGCTAAGCCAGCTTAAAGCAATCAGAAAAGTTATTTGAATGTCAGTAGACAAACAAAGTGGAAATGAGTGAAAAGATGTAAGTTTTGTGTAGACATAAAAACCAATGAAAAGTTAGTTGAATAACAGAATAGAAAGAAATAGAAAGAAATAGAAAGAAATGAAAATAAAAATATATACCAAAAAGCAATCATAAAAGTCAATGTAAAGTTAGTTGAAAAACAGAATATATATAATTATATAAAGATGTGAAAAGAAAAAGATATGTACTGAAAAGCCAACCTAAAGCAACCAGAAAAGTAATTACAGAATCAAGAAAGAAGTAGTTACACATTACTCAGTGATAAGATATAAGCTTAAAAGTCAATAAAAAGTTAGTCCCAGGTTAGGCCCAAGTGCCAGAGGTAAAAAAGCTAAGTCTCTTATGTTAGTGCTAATATTAGTGTTGTGTAGAAGAAGAAGAAAAAGAAGCCAAGAGAGAGAGAGAGAGAATAAAGATGTTACCTTGAGCAAAGCCAATGCTTTACTGATTTAATAAAGACATTTCAGATGCAAAGAAACCTTATTACAATAGCATAACATCATTGTGAGTAACAATCAACAATGATGATGTATCAATAAAAGAAGCATGACATAAGAATGATCATGTACTAAAAGGCTTAAACTAGAGACAAAATATAGGCTTAACTAGAGACAAAATATAGGCTTAACTAGAGACAAAATATAGGCTTAACTAGAAACAAATAAAAGCTTTAAATATAATAAGAAATATAGAAACCTAAACCTAATCTTAATCTAGAAAGTCTCTTTTACAGTAAAGGCGCGAACGCGCGATCCAACTGTGCTCTATGTTTACAGAGAGAGCCTCGTTTTTGTTGCGCTGTGGTATGATGTCATACCGGTAATCTCGCACCAGGACAACTGATCTTTAAAAATAGCTTAGTACGAAAATAATAATTTAAGGATATTTTTTAGTAAGGAGGGTGATGGCCAACACCCCGCGTCCGGCACACCTCGTCCCGCAACCGGCGTCCCGCAACCGGCGTCCCGCAACCGGCGTCCC
>JAQFZP010002734.1:0-12477 GCA_034695745.1 Geophilus truncorum | reverse complement strand
GCCGCAAATAACCGAACCTATAGATCCACAGACAGACAGACAGACAGACAAACACAACTTCAAAATATAGTTTTAGACTATAATCAAATTTTTACGTAAATTTTGATAAAATTAATCAATTCGATTTGTTTTTTGATTAATTTTACTAATTTTTAAAAAATAAATCTTGTGGTTTTCTAGTAATTCTTGTAGCATTTTTATTTTTCTTATTTTACGTTTTAACGTTCGAAAAACTTTGGGGTACGCTTCTGATAGAGGTGGGGGGGGGGGGGAAGTGGTTATTTATTTACTCAGCCTCAAAACCAGTGCTTAGCTTCTATTTTGGCCAGGCTTTTATTTCGAGGCGTGTTTAAATCGAGAAATACGGTATTACATTTGATGACTTTAGACTATTTTTCTTATAGAAATTGAGTGATTGTCATCACTTTACACTACATTAATGTATTTTTTCAAACAGCGCCCCTGTCGTTTATTTGAAAAATTTATTTTTCTGATAATTTAATCCCTTTTTTAAAGTGTGAATGTTGATCTAAGTAATAGTTATTGCTAAAACCAATGCTAAAACACTCTTGAGAACTGCTGTATATAACTGTGCATAGTCAAAAACTTTGGTTTTGAATGTTTTTAATGAATTTATGAGCACTTTAATTGAGACCCACGCATTATTTGAGAATAGACACATAAGTTCATTACCTTATATCATTATATAATATTTTATATTCCACATCATTTCACTTTTTTTAAAAACATGATTACAAACATTGCTAATTTATCAACTTTACAAACACTCTATCAACATTCAGTAGTCATTACATACCATTACCGTACGGGTATTACAATATTTTTTTAACATTCGTCTTTAGATGTTATGATAACAACTTTAAAGAAAAAAACAAAACTTCCAGGATTTAACCTAGATGTATAGGAAGTAGGTACAGGTCAAAAAGTGAATGTTGCACAAATTATTCTATTGACATTATTAATTAAATTTTGCATAAACATTTCACAACAAAATAATAAAACTTTGAAAATTCTCTCGGTTAACAAAACAAAAAAAAAATTCCCTTGACCTCAAGGGTAAACTGTCCAGTGCACCTATAAAACCTTGGGTTTAAAAAAAAAAAAAAGAAGACCCTTCTAAGATCCCTCCCTGCGGGATATTATTTGTGTACAATTTCAGTTGAGGTCAAGCTGGTTGACGCCAACGGGTCACGTCCTTGAATATATCCGGGGTCAACGAGGGGTTACCGCCCCCAAACCGGAAATATTGAGATCAACAAGACAATAGATATGATGACACACTCTTGAACTTCATTCCCCCTCTTCCAATTTATGTTGGGCAGTAGTAGAAAGAGTTCCGTTCCAGTTTCAACCTCGATTTACTTCCTCATTGAAATGAGCCTCGAGTAAATCCAAGGTCAAGTTCACTGATAGAACTGGTCAACTTTAGCCACAAAACTGATCAACAAAGAAAGTTTTCTACTTCAAATATTTTTTACACATTTTTCACATATTTCTACACACTTTTCCTTTAATCTTTCAAATTTAAATCAATTCATTACTAATTTTAAGTTGTTTTTTTTTTAAATAATATCGTATTATTATTAATGGTTAAAAATACACGATAAAAAATATTTTTGTGAATTTAAAAAAATATTGAAACTTATGCTTACGTGCAGCAGTAAGAGAATATCCATGTGGCGGGCTGCGACTTAGTTCTCTGGGTGGATGGGTGATAAAGACTGTTCAGTCCAGTCTGTGAGTGAAGCAGGTGAGTTTTGACCCACATTTCAAACCAATCACCTCGAGTCACGTGATGTGAGGTCATGGCAGATGCGTCTCACTGCTCAAATCAAAGGTTTTCATTTTAATTGCTTTTTCTGTGCATTCTAGTTCAGGTCACATCTTATCATCTGGAGAACAATATGTACTTTTAATACAAACAACTATTTGTTAACCACTTGTTTAATGGTTGTGGCAGCCATTAATCTTGAACTTGTCATTTTTTTTTTTGTGGTGAAATACTGTAGCAGGGGAAAAAAGTGTTAAAGTGATTAATTTGTGTTGTAATTGAAAGTTGTTGGTTTTACGTGGATAGAAGAGTTGGATAAATGCATAAAAGATATCGTGTGACATAAAAACAGATATTTTGCCTAAAAATGCATAAATCGTTATTTTTGCCGAAAAGTGCAGAAAGTGTTTCAATTTTAGATTCAGTAAATTTAATTATGGAATTTGAAAATAAAATGGCCACAGTTCCACTAAGAAGAAAGTCAATGACTAAAAAGTTTTTTTTTTTTTTTATGTTTTTGGAAAAAACGAAGGGTTTTTCACGTTGAAATTAATTGCAGATGTTCTCAATGGTGATAAAACTGACGAATCATTAGCAGAAGTTTATTCTGATACCGAAATTACTAATTTTAAATTTGTTCCACTTACGAGTTGTAACGTTGAGGAATATTTTCTCGATTTAAATGTATTTAACTGATAAACAACATTCTCTGACTATGGAACACTTACAACGGGCTTTAATTTGCTATTGCAATAATTTTGTTGATAAAGATGATAAAGTAATCAATTTTTTTCCCATAATTTTAAGGTTTTTTATTGATTATTTTGATGATTTCTTAGTGCTTATATGTACGCACATAAAACTGAATTCGTCCTCCAGTGATAAATTATCTTAGATAAACACTAAAGTAGGGTAATTTTATTTAAAATAGTTGATTTCATTTATTTACAAGAAAAAATTATATTTCAAGTTTTACTTGGTTTAAAAAATAACAATAAATAGGTTTAGGTAATTGACTTTAATATTATTAACGTTGAGTTCTCATAATCCTCTGTAACCACTGAGTGAAGTTGGGGACTTTTGTGTATATACCGTATTTATCTTTCTGCCCACAGCCTTCGCCGAAACTCGTGATGCCCACGACATTCCATCTACCGTCAACTTCGCACAACAATGGTCCACCACTGTCCCCTGCGCACGAGTCCACTCTGCCCTTTTTGTAACCGGCGCAGAACATGTTTTGGCTGATGAAATAGTCTTCGTAGACATTCAGACATTCCTCGCGGGGGACTATGGGTACTTTGGCTTCTCGGAGCAGGTTGCTGCCGAATAAGTCCCCGTGACCTTCTTTGCCCCAACCGAGGATGACGCATGTTTGGTTGACGGGGAGAGGCGCTGTTTGTTCGGGGAGACAAGCTGGAATGACGTAGTCGTCGAATTGCACGGGTGAGCTTAACTGCAATACATTGAAATATTTTTTTTTAAATTTTTTCTATTTAGAGAACGGCAATAAAATGGCACTTCCGGTTTCAGGTGTGATTGAGTTGGAGCTGAAATGACATTTCCGGTTTGATTTAGTTGATATAGTAAAAATTTTTAAAGTTTCTGCATTTTGACGAACCGGAAGTGGCATTTAGTTATGATTATTTAGAGTTATAAGGGTCTATAACTTAACCGGAAGTGTTATTTTTGAAACGTGTTTAAAGGCATTTCCGGTTGAGTTGAATCTTTTAACACCGCGAATTTCGATTATACAAACATTATTTGAAATTCTTGCATTTTGAGAACCCTGAAGTGTCATTTCAAATTTGTGTTTTGAGCACTTCCGGTTGAATTGGATCTTTGAAACTCCAAAGACACTGACTGCCAACAATGAGTCACGTGACCCTAAAGTTTCAAGTTTACTGCTCAACCGGAAGTGCTTTAAATAACTGCTCCAAATGGCGGGAAATTGAAAAATTACCTTTAGTAGTGCAATATCATTATCAACTGTGTCCGAGTCGTAGTGAGGGTGAATGTAAACATCTGCAACTCGCACTTCCTGTTCGCTTTCCTCGACATTTGTCAGATCGTGTTCGCCAACTCGCACGAAAAGTCGTCGTCGTGCGCAGTGGGCTGCGGTCAAGACCCACGAAGGTGCTATTAAAGTGCCGCCGCAGAATGCTTCTTTGTGCCGGTTTAAGACGACCGCTTGCCACGGCCATTTGCCCTTGATCGCTGGATGGCCGCCTAAGATTCGTAAAGAGCGACTGGCATTGGCCACGCTGGGGATTCCGCACTGGACGTTGCTTTCTTCCGGTAGAGTGTCCGTGGTGTTGGATTTGCTGGGCGGAAGTGGAGGGTCTGAATCTGGGACTTTAAAATTAAAACGTAAGTTTCTAGAATTTGTCAATAGATGTCGTGATGTAAGAATTACAGTACAGTCAAACCCCGTTATAACGAAGCCTCAAGGGTTTTCGTTATAAGAGAATTTTAAGGATGTCAACTATGTGAGTTGAGCTTGCGGTTCTATAATTTTAATGCCCTAAAATTCACCGGATGTGCTATTTTATAGGGCTCGAAATTGCTACTTTGTGTATTAGCATTAAAATATCTGAAGATTGGACTAGATGGCAATTTGGAGCGACTTGTAATGGGACTTCCGGTTTAGTTAAAGTCTAGAAACTTTCAGGATGTCAACTATGTTAGTTAAACTTGGGGTTCTGCAAATTTAACGACCTAAAATTGACCGGAAGTGTCGTTTTAATGCACTCGAAATTGTTACTTTGTTATATATGCATTTTTTTTGTTCATTTCAAAATGGGTATTAGACCAAAATGAGAATTCCAGTTGTTGTAAAAAGTTAAAATTTTAGTGATGTCTAGTTAACACCCATTGGTTTTTAAGGAAGTACCATGTTCACCCACCCGAAATTGAGAAATTTTGTATTTTAAAACTTTGAAACCCGATAAGTTCACTTCAATGACAAAAAAAACCCTTACCCATATTCAATCTGTATTTCCTGCTCCGTCGTCGCCGTCGAAGGTAGATCCTCTCGCAAAGAGAACCGGTTTGGTAACAAAACGCCACCTCATGCAAAACTCGCCCTGCACAAAACGCATCAAAGTGACACACCTGCATCCACAAAAAAAAAAAAAAATCTATTATAAAAAAAAAAAAACCACAAAATTTTAAACAAAATTCCATTACCTTAACTCGCGTCGCTTCGCACGTAGTCGAACAACTCGTCCACTGCGACCACTCGGAGAACGCAAAATGATGTAAACTGACCCCATCATCATCAGTTGACTTTAAAGACAGTAACGGCGGTCTTTGTTTGCATCTTTCGATGAAACAATACCTCTCTTCCCTTAAAATCGCTCCACCGCAATGCGCCGCTTTGATGCACCGTCTCATCCGAATTTGTTTACATTTTTTGTTGCAAATTGACCAAGGGCTCCAAGGCGAGTATTTCTGGTCGTAATCGGTGTCCACGTGGGAGCCGCCAATGATGTTGGTGTTGTGTTTGGGGTCTCTGAGTCCCGTGATGCGGCCGAGTGGGGTGAGGTGAGGCTCCGAGCGGTTTTGATGTCCATTTTGTTGTGTTTTGTTGGTGGACTGGAAAGTAGGATAAGGGGTTAAAGAATGTGCACCTGATGGACGCTCACTGAGTGAGAGCAACTGCAGGTGTTATGTCACCCCTTCTGCACCTGTAGCTTGATTTTTACCCCCTTTTCTTAATCCCTTCTCCCCCTTTTCCCTCATTTTTGGGCGAACAGGTGTGAAATTCGCTGCCACCTGATAGTGGTTGGTGAAGTATTGATAAGAGATGAACTTTTTAGTCTCATTTCACTTGAAGTAATTTTAATTTTTTTTAAGAAATTTGTTAATGGATTTAAAGAATTTGCACAAATCTCTGAAAATGTTGAATTTTAAGTGAGATTTATAGTAAATCTTAAAAATTGTGAATAAATCAATGTAAATTTTTATAAATTTTGGTAAATTTATTGAAAGCTTGTTGTAAATTTTTGGTAAATCTATTGAAATCTTGACAAATCTGTGTAAATTTTTGTATAAATCTATTGAAATCTTGACAAATCTTAATAAATCTTTTTAAAAATTCTCAAATATTCCAAATCTCAATCTTGTTAAGACTCTAAATGATATTAGTCCATCTAATATTCAAATTAAATAATATGATATTTGTAAAAATCAAAATTTTTTAAGATCTTAAAATACATTTTAGATAAAATAAAAGTACAAAACATAAATACCATTTTAGAGACTTTTAGACTCTTACCACTGTCTAAATTAACTCTACTCCTCGTTAAACAACTTTCACTTCAAACTAAATTTTACATCCTAAAAACTTTAAATCTCATTATAGTCATTACCACTTTAAAACAACTTGCACAATTTAAAAACAAATCTCACTCTGAATCACAATTTGTGACATTAAAAACGAATTTCAGAACATGTACCACAAATTTACAAGACTAAAACATCACTTTTAAACTTTAACCCACCTTTAAATCAAACATGAAACATTGCAGGTTAGACCGACCAAAACCCTACGGGGACTTTTTTTTAAAAAAAGGGGAGAGATTTTTTTTTCAACCCCCCTTTAGGTCTAGACGACAAAGCCCCCACAGAAGCAAAAAACCCCTTCTTTTCTTACCTGTGTATAAGATGAAGTGGTTCGAATCACGTTCCCCGATGCGCTCGCGACCAGAAAAAACACGAGTGCGACCGCGTGGGAGTGCATCGTTGCAAATGTCCCAACGGTTCATAGAAAGTGGGGTTTTAGGTGGCGAAACGAGACGCGTGACGTCAGAGTCTGTTTTTAGGGGTCTGTGCATGTCTGGTTCATGTCTGTCGTGATTGGCGGGTCGTTGGGGGAAGGGGAAAGGTGAGGGAGGATCCTCGAACTCGCTGGTAGCTCGAGGCACGAGTTTAATTTGCATATGTTTGTTGAAGTCAACGAGTTCAGGTGCAGGACCCTTCGCGAGTCTGTTTGTCCCTCGGGAATGGGCTAAGACAAGTGGCACGCGCCCAAGCACGAATGCAGGTGCGATGCTGGGCCTATTTTATTGGAACCAGGTGAGATAATTGACCGTGGGAGAGTCGAGATGTGGAGTTTGGTATTTGGACGTGCGTTTGGATGCTGGCTTTCAAGGTTTTTGGGAGAATGGGAGAATGAGAGAATAAGGAATAGTTGGGAAATTCCATCAAGTTTTGTCTTTTTGAGACAGAAAGGTGATAATTGGTTGTTTTTGTTGTGTGTTGCAAAATGGATTTGATTTGGGTTTTTAAAGGGTTTTGAAGAAAATAATTAAAATGTTTGTTTGTTGAATAAAAAGTTGCAAGGTTTTGTGATTTTGGTGTAATTTATACTGTATTTAAGTGAGTTGACAAATTAGAAAAATTTACAGTTTGCATCAGTGTGTAAATCATAAAAACTATCAATTGTAATTTGTGCCACTTTATTCACTTTCTCAAAAATAAATGACATTGGTTGCATTCAATATTTTAGGTTTTGATGTTTTTGTGGTTTTTTTTCAAAATCGTTTTTATTTATATTTTGGTATCAAAGACAATTTTCAAAAACTGCCAAAACTTCAAAACTTTAATGGCATTGTGGTTTTTAGAAAATTGTTTTTGTTTACGTTTATGTATTAAAAATGATTTTTAAAAATCACAAAAACTGTATAAACCAAGATATTGAATGCCATTACTGAATAACACTAATGACATATTTTATATAAAAAAATGTAAAAATGGTTTATTGTTTATGAAATGTCTGGTATTTGATAAATCATAATTTATGCACTATCTTGAAAACAAATTGCAATAACTTTATAAAATAGCAATTACCATATTTGCTAAAAACCTCTTTAAAAACACCTCAAAACTAAACTTAGACCACAAAATAAAATTTTCACTTAAATTAATACAAAAAAATCACGCAATTGAAGTAGTTATTTTAAGAAACACAGAGTAAAATTCTATTTTTAAAAATCTTCCAAATATTTCAACAATTTATTTTTTATTGATTAAAATTTACAAAACTCTTAAGAAACTTTCCTCAAGGAAAAGAGAACAGTGATGGGGTGGTGATGAAGAAACATGTGCAGCAAGAATGTTTGGACTCGTACCTCACACCTGTACTCAAGAATCGACAATCGACTTAATCCTCTGCTTGTCCATTTTGCACTGCTTTTGTTTCATTCGTGTCTTTTTAGAGGCTTATCACTCATATAGGTTTTCACAAACCCCCAAGGCATGCACGCAGGTGTTTTTAGGCATCCAGGTGATTTAGTTAATTCGAACTTTGCCTGAGCCAGCCTCAGATGAACGTCTTAAAAATCTATTCTTTTCTATGGGCGGGTGCACAATTCAATTTTGCAGTAAAACATTTTTATTGCACTTAAAAATTGAAATTCTAAACAAGATCAAAATTAGATCACGAAATGCATTTATTTGATAAAAAGGACAAGTTTTTTTTTATTTTTTTTTAAATGACAAGAATGAGGAAGTTTGTTACTTCTTCGAAAGAAAATTGAGTAATCGACTGACACTAGGTCAAGAATTAAGTTCACTCGAATCTTTCCCGTTACTTAAATCCACTTTCTTCCACCTCAAAGTCCTCATTAGTTCAACTGCAATGTCGCGCTTCGCTCGTTTTCTTCCTTTTCTCTTCGTGCTCATGTTGGTTTGTCCTTCGTTTTCCAGTAGGCCTCACGGTAAGAGTTTGAATCAACTGTTGAATTAGAATTTTTATAATTGGTAAACTGTTGTAGAAAGTTGAATTTCTACAAAATCTGAAAGTTGATGGAAAATTGTTATAAATTGATTTTTATAACTTGGTTCTTAGGTAAGACAAAAATCGAAATTTAGTTGCCATTTTCTCACGAATTTCGTATTTAAAACTTTACTTCAATGTAAGTACACCAAAACCGTGAACCATGTCCGAGTACAAAAAAGAAAAATAGTTTTCTTAAAAAGTTGTTTTTCAGAGTGTGAAATGTATATTTTCCGTCAACTTTCTAATATATTTTTCAATATAGAAAAGTTTTTATTTCATGTAGTGATTATTTTATAATTGATATTTAATGATTTTAATATTTTAGCATATCATAAAAGGAATCCTGGTTGCACTTCCTTCACTTTCTGCATGTTCCGGGTTTATGAGCCGTGTGTTGATGTTAAAGGGAATTCAACGACTGTAAAGGAAAATGTTTGTCCGGCTGGGAAAAGATGTTGTCCATATGGTTTTTCAAGATGGCGGAGTTGCTGTGTTGATATTGAGGAGGGAGGAGAAAAGAATAAAAGTTGATTTAGTTGGATAATGTTAAAATGTGTCATTTGTACTCTATGTAGATAGTTTATAAATAAATACCATATATAGGTTTTTTTTATAAATTTATTTTAAGAAGGAGTGAATAATTATTTATTTAGATGTAGTTGGTGAGCTTCACTGCACGCATCGATGAATGAAGAAATTATATGAGGAAGTGACATACTTTTATTACTTTGCAAATTTCACATCACAAGTGCATTAAAATGTTTACAATAATGCTTTCTCACACCCAAGACATTAAAAATGCATTATGTGTGGTCAATATAATCTTGAGCGCAGAGAATTCAGTTCATTCAATTACGAACTTCAAATTCAAGGTAAACTCGATAGTACTTTGAGAAAGTCATTTTATCCCACACGAAAATGCCATATATTTTAAACATATATTTCATATTCAGTATATGTGTGAGTATATAAGTCACATATATTATCAATGTATTTAAAATAGACATTTTTGTGAAAATATTTAATTATGTGAAATATAAGTTGACGTATATTTCCCACACAAGTCCAATATATGAAAATCCAATTTTGGCATATTGCAAACATATTGAAAATATATTTTAAGCCACATATTTGAAATATGTTACATTTTCGTGTACAGATACGTGACCTAATTTTTTTTTTTCTTAATTTGTGTTTGAATCTTTATATTTTTTGTAGTTTAAAGATGATGAACAAAGTTGTTGTTGTTGTTATTGCTGCCATCAGTATTTTGATTTTTCTGGCTGGAACTGGAACTGAGGCTCAAAGCCAAAATCCGGGAGATATTTTACGTGATTTCCTGACCAAGTTTCAAGACGAGGTGCAAATAATGCTGCAAAATGCCAGTCAATCTGCAATTGTCTTCGCTGAAGTTTTGGAAAAACGCGTTAAAGAGGAGTTGAAAAAAGCGAGAAAAGAGCTTGAAAAAGTTGGTGAAAAATTAGACAATTAGAAGACAACTTTCTGAATGTAAAAAAATACCAGATTTAGAATTTATTAATATAATGGCTGTATATTGTATGCAATAAAACATCTTCATTAACCTAAAAAAAAAATTATTTATACTTTTAAAGAATTTAAATTTTAGTTTTAAAAATATTGAACTTTTAACTTCT
Organism: Geophilus truncorum; assembly: GCA_034695745.1. Taxonomy (NCBI): domain Eukaryota; kingdom Metazoa; phylum Arthropoda; class Chilopoda; order Geophilomorpha; family Geophilidae; genus Geophilus; species Geophilus truncorum. Next base: position 2,246 of record JAQFZP010002734.1, on the reverse strand, counting down.
AAATTTAACCACAAGATGGCACAAGATCCAAGACCAAATACAATAGATTCTTGGATATATTGCTCAAAATTGAAAATTGATGTTCTTAATGCTTATTTTATTGCACACCATAAACACCTTTTGTGTTGTCCACTGTATTGAGTTGGACAAGAGAAGCATCATTATAAAAACATTAGTAAGAATATATAAATATCCACAACACTCCAACATTGCCATCACTTCACAGGAAACTTAGCAACGACAGCTTCACTTTAGACTGAAATTTCTCATCATTGAAAGATCAAAATTTAAAAAGTTTGTAAACATTTTGATTATTTTCAATGGGATTAATGTATCATTAATCTTTTTAACGTTTTTAACAGATCAAACGATGTCTCCAATCACGAAAGTAAGTGTCGTTCTGTTCGTTTCTTTCCTTCTGACGTCTGGTGTCCAATCTGAAAGCATGGAAGACATTTTAGCAAATTTTCTCACGTTGATTCAAGTGGAAATGGGAGAAATGATGAAAAATGCTACCCAAGCTGCAATTGTTTTTGCAACTATGCTGGAACAGCGTGTTAAACACGAGTTGGAGCTAGCTGAACAACAACTGGAAAAGTTAAGCGAAAATCTGGAAAATATTGACACCACATCAGCTGTTTAATTTAGTTAAATAATGCACAATGCTATTGTAATTGAATGTAACAGATTACGATGGAAAAAAGCAACGTTTTACTATTATTATTATTTTTTAGTATTTAAATTTCAGATTTTGTTTATGTATCCATTATTACAGTAGTAGTTATTAAAATTGTTTATTTATAGACTAATTTTAGTTTTGCAATCAGTGTTGTACATTTTCAAAGCTACGATGTGTGTCATCTTTCAAATCCTTTGAAATGTTATCGCAAGGAATTGCCTTCAGCACGCTCAAAGACCGATGGGACTTGAGTAATTTCAACAATGGTTCAACCGTGAGCAAATTGCACGACGTAAATCAGCATTTCTCAAGCTACTCAACGAATTCGGCCTGAAACGTTGTAAAACACGTCATCAGGCAGCCACACACAGTACTTGGCAAACAATGTCTCTAATTTTACGCATTTTTCCACCAGTTCCAGCAAGTACTGTATATAGATGGCAGCTGTTTTCTGCACGCATCAAAAGACAGTTCTCGCACTTGGTTAAACGGAAGATGCTCGAATCGTTGGTTGAAAAACGTTGCGTTCATTTCTACTTCTCTGTTGACATTGACGTGAAATATTTCCAACGCAGGGCAAAATGACCCTACGATGTTTATCAGGTTTGCAGCGACATCTTCGAGAATAAGCTGCGTCAAATTTCGACCACCGTTTTTCAAAAACGATGCAATGTCATGGTCCACTCCCGGTGTGACCTCGAGATGAAGACGAACGTTGGTCAGTTTCGGGAAAATGAAAGGCAAAATTTCGAGACTTCTTCCATCAGATTTGCCTTTCCACGTTAATGTTGTCAAGTTAAACGTTTGAATCGTCGTTGCGCTCGGTCGTATTCTTCGGTTAATAGTTTCATCATTTCGCCCCAGTGGTAGTAATGGCGCAACTCTTGAAGATTCGAAAGGCTTTTCAACGCCACGACGCAGTGGATCGGAGTCACCGATGTTCCAGGTAAATTTAGAGAAACAATTTTTAAGTTGCAGATGTGGGAAATTGCCGAGTCTGTGATTTGTGGGCAATAGGAGATGTTTAGGTGTTGCAACTGCGAACTGTGTTCACCGATGATGCGTAAATTGTCATTCGTGCAATTTGTCTCTTGTAAGTCCAGAACTTTTAGGCACACGTTGTTGCGAATTATTGTGTTTAAGTCACTATTAAACTGAGAATGCATTTTGGTTGGTTAAATTCAGGTAACGAAGATCCTAAAAAGGAGTTTATTTATTTATTTATTTTTTGTTGTTTATTATGATTATTTTACTTACTGTGCAGTTTTCGCTGATTTTCTTTACAATATCTGTAAAAGAAGGTCCGATGTCGGGGCGTGAGATGCAGAAGTAAAACATTTTTACAGGTAATATATAATCACATTCGGTTGGTTTTAGATGTGAATAGACTTTATTTATTAACTCCACAGCTATGGAGAAGAAAATGGGTGTTGAGTGTTGAGTTTTTGACAGTTAAAAAATGATATCGAAAACTTACGAAGATTTCTTAATTCATTTTTTGCTCATATTTACTAATCTATTACAGCTGGACCTATGCATGCGATATCTTTTAAACTCCTTGCACCAA
>JAQFZP010002733.1:0-12482 GCA_034695745.1 Geophilus truncorum | reverse complement strand
ACTAGAAATATAAAATAAAAATAAAGATTTTGTTAAGGATCAATACAGAAATATATGACTTACCAACTGTCAAATTTATCAAAAATATTATCGTTAGAAAAAATAAAGTCAGAAATCAGCAAATATTTAAAAATCTCTAAAAAATAAAAATATAAAATAAAAAAATCGTAAATTCTCAAAAATTTGTAAATTCGGAAATAGCAAAATGGCCTTATTTTTTGCTTTCTTCCATGCCATAGCAAGAATTTTCAGCAATTGAGAGGAAAAAATACATTTATTAATTGTTTTAGAGTTTTTGAGGCAAACAATGAGTAGAAAATATTCTTGTACAAATTATCTGTTCTTGAATTACTTTACAGTAAATTACAACTTTCATATCAAAAAAATTAAATAACGTACATCATTCATTTCAGCAGGATTTTTCAATAAAAAAAACAAAAACAATTTTTTATCTCTATTTTTGTGATTAAAAGTATAGAAGTTTGAAAATAACAACAATTAGTAGTTAGACACTTGTCCAGAAAATCATTAAAAAATGTGGTAAATGTGACTTTTAAATTAGTTTAATCACAATTTACAATGCAAATAATAAACCCAAGATTATAGATAATACCTTGCCAGCTACCAGTTCCAATTTCTAACGTTATCTACAAGTAATGATGCTGCCCATGCTGCTCTCTTTTTCTCTACAATTTAGACCTTTTTTTTTATAATTGCAAAAACTCATAAAAAATGTATTTATACTGTTGAATTATCCCTGGCAATTGCACTTTTTCAATCATTTCTTTATACAACTTACAATTATTTTCGTTTGGATTTAACATCTTAAAGTACAGTTTCTCTGATTTATTCGTATCAAAATGTATTTCGTCATCACAAATGTCAGATCTACTTCGAGTGAATAAATAACTCATACAACGAATGCACCACGAAACACCGAAATCAGAAAGCAACAAATTCATTTTCAGTTTCTCCAACTCTTGTTCCGAATAATATAATTTCAAAATTAATTCATAAAGCTTAAAATCCTGTTCCAGGGACGCTATCTTGTAACCTATCATTGCTGATTCATCCGACCCTACTCTTTCGCATGAACCTACAGTGTGTTTAATTTCATGGAATCTAAAAGGAGGTAACTCATTCAATTTCTCAACTCCCCACAAGCAAAATTCGAAAAACATTTTCAATACATTATCATACGATTCATATATTGGCCTCGAAGCAGCACATTTTATAAATATAACAAAATTTTTCTTCAACGGTAATTCTCGCTTAAATTCTGTAATTTCATCTTGACTCGAAAAACACCATTTCAAACATCTATCGATGGCGTCACTTTGTCTCACAAAAACACAATCAAGTAACGTTTTCAAGAAATGATCAGTATTAACAATTATCTGCTTTTTATAAAATACAATTTCTTCATCCGTAAATGTGGCCCACTTAAAAATCTTCTCAGTAAAACCAATCCGCCCTTTACCGAACATTTCCCGTACTATTTCCCGAATAACAATGTCATTCTGACAAACATAAAACTTCTTAAAATCACTTCTTTCGCTTTCACTCTCAACACACCAACGTAAAAACCCATCAAAAACCTCAACGTAATTTTCAACGTTATCAAAACAAACATTCATCACTTCACCGTAATTCAAAACCAAACTTCGTTTAAAACTCTTAACTTTCTCCTCAGATGAAAAAATAAAAAGCAAAAACTCATCAAACTTCTTCCCATTGCTTTCAGCCATTAAATTATACCGTGCAAATATATCTTTAACGTGATGAACAAACTTGAACTTCAATTTGGAAATTTCGTTTGCATCTGACACTAGCTTTACAGTAACACGCTCAACCAAACTCCAGTCTTTAACTACGTAGTAACAAGTTTTAAATTTCTTTACATGTAACGTTGTATCATTTACAAAAACCATTTTAAACAATAAACCACACCTTTTTTCTTCACTAACACCACTTAATACTAATTCCAAATTCCTTAAATCTCCCGCCCAAAACAACTTGGTATAAACAGAATACGGTAGAGAAGAATAAATCTGGGATCGAGTTAAATCCGAAAGATTCATCCACACAAAAGTAAAAAACTCTTTGTATTGATCTCCACAATACGAATTTGTTTGTGCAGCCGCTCTGCATAATAATCTTTTTATGGTATCTAACTTCATATTTAAACCAGTTTTGTGTTTGATTATTTGTTTATAGCAATTAATATATAAAAAATCATTATAACAGTACTGTACTACTATATCAATATCTTGCTCTAAGTAGGACATTAGGTCATCCTCTTTCATCAACGAAAATAAAAACCTGAATACTTGTGCTTTGGCAGGAAAGCCACTAACACGATGGTGATGCAAACTTAAGCATCTAATTGCGTATTCGTTTCTTTTTTCCATCGGTGAAAAAAACTTCACTGCTGTTACATCATAAAATGTACGAAACATGTGAGGTATTTGGCGTTCTTTGTCGAACTTTAAACCTAACATAATTTTGGTCCAAAATTCAACGCAATGATATTTATTGCTTATGTAAGCGTTTTTTGAATTTTCTGAAAGTTGTGGCCAGATGGCGCGTACTGATTCTTCCGCGCAAAAGTAACAAGCCATTTCGTATCTCAACGTGATCGGTAATTCCTCTAATCGTGAAACCACTTTGATTGTTTTGGCGGCGTCGATTGTCCCTCGCGCTGTCCACTGAGTGTTTGCTATAATTAAACGAAGCTCGTTTAATTCATCATTCGATCTTAATTCTTCTGGTGTATTCCATCTTAAAATATAAACCCATTCTTCTAATTCATATCGCATGTCACTGATCAATTGGTTCAATAATTCCTTGATGGTGTTGGGAATTCGAAGACATTCTATTTTTTTGCGAATTAGGTATCCGACCGAAGTTTCCTCTCCAACGAAATGAATCAAAAAATCACTCGTCAATAATGCACCTGCACATTTCACAAGTGCAACATCCTGGAGACTCGTAACTTCTAAATTGACAATTGATTTTACAGTTGATTTTGCTGGTGTTTGCACGTCCATTTGATTGATGTTAACTGAAATGTAAAACGGGGCTTAACATTTGTTTTTCTGTACAATAAACACCGAATTGAACTTACAACACGCAATAAATAATGAAAGAATTTCAAGGCCGAATAAATGCAGTCTTCGTAACCGACAACTGCTGCCACCTAGTGTCGAAATTTGAAGTTTTTCATTAGACTTTGTTCAAGTTTTATAATAAACAGAGGTAAACAATTTCGGTACACTAAAAAGCAGAGAATTTAAACAAAACATGAAAATGTTACGATTGACTGAATAACTTATACGTAACTATTCGAGTAAAAAATTTTCTTTTCCACTATTTAGTTTGACACCGATTTTATGAATAAAACTGATAAAAATTTATACATACCGGTACTTCTAATTAATAATGAAGTATTAACTGGCAAAATCAAGATGATAAATACACGACAGCAACTAAGGAAGACTTGCGAGGATTACTGTAGCGGTATGAAACTGTCCAGATGAAGCGTGGCACAACACGTGAACGACGTGAACCACGGTAAAGTTATCCGCACTTTCCAGGATTGGCTAGACCAAAGTAATCGATAAGCGGTTGATCGAAAACGTGAAATAAGTGCACCAAATCAAAATAAATTTAGGATTTTAACTGAAATTCTTTTATAAATAACCTAACAAACATTAGATTTGTATTTCCCATGATCAATTATGTATATATATATATGTCAAACGACACAATTGATAATTAAAAACTCACTAAGACACTAATACATATTTAAATTTTTTTTTACAATAAAATTATTTAAAAAGAATCGATTATTGAAAAACAATCAATTTTCTTAAAAAAATCAAATGTCGAAAAAATTTCTGACAAAAATAATAAATAAAAAAATAAAAAAAAAAAGATGGATGTGTCGAAAAAAATTCTCTGGAAAAAATTCCATCTCGCCGTGCACATTAGAATTATTTACATTCTAATATTTTTTTCATATTTTTATTTACATTTTTAAGAGAATACAACCTTAATATATGTGATTAAATAACATTAAATAACACAAGCATTGAATACACCACGAAACACCGAAATCAGACATGAGCAAATTCATTCCCAGTTCCTTTAGCACTTCTGGCGAGTAACACTGCTTTAAAATAAATTCATAAAATTTAAACTTCTCTTCCAGTTTATATATATAAGAGTTGGATGCGTAATTAAGAATCTCTTTCGATTCTCAATTTTGCACGAACAAAAAGTTAAAAAATTATTTAATTCTCGCAGCAGATATCTTGATCGAAAAAGAAAAGGTCTTATAAAAGTAACAAAATTTATTTTCAATAGTAATTCTCTTTTGAAAACATCAATTTCATCTTCACTCGTAAAACACCATTTCAAATATCTTTCAATAAGTTCGCTTTCGCCTTAAATAATATGTCCAAGAAAAGAAATGATCAGAGTAAACTAACACCCTCGTTTTAAAACTCACTACTTCCTCATACGTAAATGTAAACCAATTAAAAATCTTATCGATAAAATTCATTCGATCTCCATCGAACACTTCAGAGACAATTTGAGAAATAACTCTCTCATTCTCACACACGAAAAATTTCTTAAAACATTTCTCTCATCTTCGTTCTTCAAACACCAACTCAAATATCTATCTACAAATTCGACATAGTTGTCAACATCATCTTAACAACCTTGATGTGTCACCACCGAAGTATAATCCAAAACAAACTTTCGGTTTAAAACTTTTAAATTCGTCTAAAGAAGGAATAATAAAAAACAAAAAATTTTCGAAATTACCCCAATTGGCCTCATTGTATAAATTATAATTTCGAACTAAGGTTTCTAAGTGCACAGCTTCTTCATCCGTTAGTATCTTTACAACTTCTTGTTGGTCTTAAGTCCAGTCACGATCATATCGAAATATATTTGAGCTATAGTAATCGGTTTGGTATAATCGTATAAAATAAAATATCGCATATTTCCTCTTGATTTAAATCGCTTAATAATAATTGCAAGATGAGTGTGTCTCCCGAATTAAACAGAGGAACGGAAATGTGAAAAGTTAATGGCGAGGATTGAATAGGCGGTCGCGAGTCACCCGAGAAATTCTGCTACGTATAAAATGCAAAACACTCCTTGTACTTATCGCCACATTCGTTTTCTCAGCCAGTGCAATAAACAACAAATTATTTGGAATTTGTTTTTTGGTTTTAGTTTTGCTTTACAGTTTTCCAATCAGAAGAGAAATTTATTTTAATATCAAATGTCAACATTCGGATTAGCATTAGCATGTACAAATTTGCAGTAAAAGATAACTATGGCGTAAGGGATTGAATACTTTATATTATTAATATTAAATGTTTTCGAATCAGAGTTTAAAATAATGTTAACACCTGTCGATTTTGTCATTATACAGACACAAATTAATAAATTGTTTCATACTCATACTGCGAAAAGCAAATCAAATATCCAAACACCAGAAAAACTTGAAGATACAAATGTGAATATTGAGATTAGAAATGTAACGAGCTTTGAGAAATGACTACCGCAACTCGAGCAAAACTTATTACAAATGATGCTGGCGTCCAGCAGTCAGTCATTATTATACCGCCTTTGCCAGAGTCCAGAGAACAAGTCGCGTTATGAGTCATTGCTTATGGTATCACTTTACGTGGGAATACGCAATACATACTGGTACGGTATGTTACAATTATTTTAATGTGCAATATTTATTTTTTAAGTTATTTTTTGCTTAAATTAGCTTAAATTTAATTTAATTAAATTGTAAAACGGTACATCATTAAATAAATGTATTTTTGTACAATTTAATTTCCAGCATTTCTTTATTTCTAATAAAATGTTACTGAGTAATAAAACATAATTATTGAAAAAAAATTCATTTATACATAATTTCATATTATTAAAAACCAAATAATTTTCTCGGTAAAAGTGGTCTAGTTATAAATCTTATCGATAAAATCGATTTAATTTTCATCGAATACAATTTAATATTTGGTGTGCAGGTGAAATAAAATTTGATATGTGGGAGTTAGATTTGGTAATCGTATGGGTTGAAATTTAATATTTGGAGGTTAAATTTTATATGCGAAAGTTAAAATTACATTTGTTGGAATAAAAATTTTGAAGTTAAATGTAAATTTAAATCAAAATTTAAAATGAACTAAGCTACTAAGGCCATGGCGTAAGCCAAATGGCACGGCTCAAATTCGTACGGTTGCCATTGTTTTGTCGAGAGACAGCCAAAGAACCGCGCCAAACAGGGAAAATATGAAGAATGCTTGGTTTTCACTATAGCAAGAATTTTGAGCAAATGAGAAGCAAAAGTTAAAGTACATTTATTTATTAATTGTTTACAGACAATGAGTAAAAAATATTCTGTACAAATTGTCCGTCCTTGAATTAGTTTGTCAAATACAACTCTCATATCAAAATTTTAATATTAAATAACGTACATCATTCATTGCAGCAGGATTATTTCAATAAAAAAAAAAAAAAAAATTATCTCTATTTTATTGATAATAAAAGTATAAAAGTTTGAAACTAACAACTGTAAGCGGGCGGAAGTCTCGCAGCGCCTCCGCGCGGCGCTACGGCTAAATTAGTCATGAATAAAGTCTTTCTCATTTACGTTTTTCAAGAGCAAGCGTCTCCTTTTATTTCCTCCGTTAAGGCCGAGGATAGGCCTGAGCGATCCGGGGATCTCGTTAAACACGACCCCGGATGGCGAGCCCGGTAATTAGGAGCAGCTAAGCGACCGCGGGAAACGCAGGCCCCTCGCAGTTCGCTTATACAACAATCAGTAGTTAGACACTTGTCCAGAAAATCATAAAAAACAAGCGGTAAATGTGACTTTTAAATTAGTTTAATCACAATTTAATATGCAAATAATAAACCCAAGATTATAGAAAATACACACAATAATATCTTGCCAGCTAACAGTTCCAATTTCAAACGTTAGCTATCGATACAAATAGTGATGCTGCTCTCTTTATGTCTACAATCTAGATTTTTTTTTATAATTGCAAAAACTCATAAAACATGTATTTATACTCTTGCATTATCCCTGGCAATTGCACTTTATCAATCATTTCTTTATACAACTTACAATTATTTTTGTTTGGATTTAACATCTTAAAGTACAGTTTCTCTGATTTTTTTCGTATCAAAATATTTGTAGCAGGGGTACTTTGAGTCAATAAATGACTCATACATCGAATGCACCACGAAACACCGAAATCAGAAAGCAACAAATTCATTCTCAGTTTATGCAACTTTATTCCTGAATAATATAATCTCAAAATTAACTTATAAAACTTATAATCCTCTGTCAGATATGTTTTTATATAACTTTTCATTGCTGATTCGTTCGCCGACACTGTTTCATCCCGATCCCGCCAGTATATAATTTCATTGAATCTAAGAGGAGGTAACTCATTCAATTTCTTAACTCCCCACAAGCAAAATTCAAAAAACATTTTCAATTCATTATCATACGATTTATATCTTGGCCGCGTAGCAACACATTGTATAAATATAACAAAATTTTTCTTCAACGGTAATTCTCGCTTAAATTCATTAATTTCATCAGTACTCGAAAAACACCATTTCAAACATCTATCGATGGCGTCACTTTCTCTCAAAAAAACACATTCAAGTAACATTTTCAAGAAATGATCAGTATTAACAATGATTTGCTTTTTAAAAAACACGATTTCGTCATCAGTAAATGTGGCCCACTTAAATATCTTCTCAATAAAACCAATCCGCCCTATACCGAACATTTCCCGTACTATTTCCCGTATAACACTCTCATTCTGACAAACATAAAACTTCTTAAAATCACTTCTTTCGTTCTTACTCTCAACACAACAACGTACAAACCCATCAAAAACATCAACGTAATTTTCAACGTCATCAAAACAAACATTCATCACTTCACCGTAATTCAAAACCAAACTTCGTTTAAAACTCTTAACTTTCTCCTCAGATGAAAAAATAAAAAGCAAAAACTTATCAAATCCCTTCCAATTGCTTTCAATCACTAAATTAAACCGTATAAATAAATCTTTGACACATTCAACAAACTTAAACTTCAAAGTGGAAATTTCGTTTGCATCTGACACTAACTTTTCAGTTAAAAGCTGAACCAAACTCCAGTCATTAACTGCGTACTGACAAAGTATACAACATATACTTACACGATGTGTCCTTTCATCACCTCTAAAAACCATTTGAAACAATAAATCACACCTTTTTGCTTCACTGACACCACTTAATAATAATTTCAAATTCCTTAAATCTCCCGCCCGAAACAACAAAGAACACATATAATACGACAGAGAAGAACAAATCTGGGATCGAGTTAAATCCGAAAGATTCATCCACACAAAAGTAAAAAACGCTTTGTATTTATCTCCACAATACGAATTCGTTTGTTTAGCAGTGTTCCATAATAAACTTTTTATATTTTCTAAGTTCATATTTAAACCATTTGTGTGTTTGATTACTTGTTTAAAGAAATTAATATATAAATAATCATCATGGTAACAGTTTGCTACTACTTTATCAATATTTTTCTCTAAGTAGGATATTAGTTCACCCTCTTCCATCAACGAAAATAAAAACCTGAATAATCCTGCATTGTCATCAAAGACACCAAAATCTGTTCGAATCGAACTTAAACATCTAATTGCGTATTCGTTTCTTTTTTCCATCGGTGAAAAAAACTTCACTGCTGTTACGTCATAAAATGAATGAAACATGAGAGGTATTTCGCTTTCTTTGTCGATTCTTAAACCTAACATAATTTTGGTCCAAAACTGAACGTAATAAAATTTACTGTCGTTGTAAGCGTTTTTTGATTCTTCTGAAAGTTGTCGCCAGATATCGCGTACTGATTCTTCCGCGCAAAAGTAACAAGCTATTTCGTATCTCACGGTAATCGGTAATTTTTCTAGACGTGAAAGTAATTTGATTGTTTCGACAACGTCGACTCTCCTTTGCGCTGTCCACTGAGTGTTTGTTATAATTAAACGCACGTTTGTCTGTTTATCATTCCGTTCTCGTCCTAATGGTAATCTATGTCTTAAAATGAAAATCCATTCTTCTAATTTAGATCGCATGTCACTGATCAATTGGTTCAATAATTCCTTGATGTTGTAAGGAATTTGGAGATAGTCTATTTTTTTGCGAACTAAGTAGTTGACCGAAGTTTCCTTGTCACCGTAATGAATCAAAGAATCACTCGTCAATAATGCACCTGCACATTTCACAAGTGCAATGTCCTGGAGACTCGAAACTTCTAAATTGAGAATGGATTTTACAGTTGATTCTGCTGGTGATTCCATGTCCATTTGATTGATGTTAACTGAAATGTAAGATGGGGCTTAGCATTTGTTTTTCTGTACAATAAACACCGAATTGAACTTACAATCACGGAAGAATTTCAAAGCCGAACAAATGCAGTCTTCGTAACCGACAACTGCAGCCACCTGTTGAAATTTGCAATTTTTCATTAGTTTTTGTTCCAAGTTTTGCAATAAACAATGGTAAACAATTTCAATATCAAGTTTTAGCTAGGAATGAGAACGGAACTGGAAAAGTCCCGGTCCCGTTTCCAGACCCGGTCCTGTATGGGTTTACGGATTGGACGGGACTGAATGAAAACGGGACCGGGACCATGCGGGATTGAACATAAAACGGAACGGAATTTAATTTTTTTTTTTTTTTTTTGGGGGGGGGGGGGGGAAAGGGGGGGATCAAAAATTAAATAAAACTTAGGACTAAATCGAAATTTGATCGAATTTTAGATTTCATCTTGCGTTATTTCCATACTTGAAGTATGTAGTAGAAAAAAAAAAAAGTAAAGAAGTAAAGAAGTAAATTTAATTTTATTTATGTTAAAGAAAAATCGTTTATGATACGTTACGGTAAAGAATCTATACCGTTACATATCATAAACAGGTTCGGGAACGGTTCGGGTTTTTTTGATCAAAAAAACGGGTCCGGGACCGCTTCGGGTCTTTTAAAAAAAAAAAAAAAAAAACGGGTCCGAGATCGGGACCGGTCTCATGCACTGGTCCCGTTCTCATCTCTAGTTTTAACACTAAAAAGCAGAGAATATCAACAAAACGTGAAAATTTTATGATTGACTGAATAATTTATGTGTAAATATTGGAGTAAACAATTTTGTTTTCCGCTGTCTAATTTGTGACCAATGTCCAATTTTGTGAATGTACTGATAAAAATTGATACCTACTTCTAATACACGACACGACAGCAACTAAAAAAACTTGCGAGGATTTCTACGGCGTCATGAAACTGTTGAGAAAAAGAAGCGTGGCACCACACGTCAACCACGGTGGTAAAGACAAAAGTTAAGTTAGCCGCACCGACCGCATAGGTCAGGATTGGCTAGTCCAAAGTAATCGATAAGCGGTTGATCGAAAACGTGAAACAAGTGCATCAAATCAAAAGAAATTTAGCGATTTTAACTGAAATTCTTTTATAAGTAACCTAACAAACTTTAAAATTGTATTTCCCATGATAACTTATGTATAAATTCTACAATTTCATTTTTTAAAACACAATAATACATATTTTAAAAATTATTTACAATAAAATTATTTTCTATTGGTCGGTTTGATTAGTAAGCAAAATCTATATAATAAAAGAAAAGGTCTCTTTTGTTTGTGTAATGCATGAAATTTACTATTTTGATAAAAATTAATAAAATTTGATATAAAGATACAATTATTTGAAAACATATTCATAATACTAAAACTTTTATTTTTTACAATGCAAAAACTCATAAAAAATGTATTTATACTCTTGCATTACTCCTGGTAATTGCACTTTTTCAATCATTTCCTTATACAACATTAAATTTTTTTGGTTAGGATTTAAGATCTTAAAATACAGTTTCTCAGCATCAAATGATTTTTCTGGATCAAAATGTTTGTCGCTAATATTATAGTGTCAGAGCTAAACTTCAAACGAGTCAATAAATAACTCATACAACGAACGTACCACGAAACACCGAAATCAGAAAGCAACAAATTCATTTTCAGTTTTTTCAACTTATTTTTCAAATGACATAATTTCAAAATTGACTCATATAAGTTAAAATCCTTCTTTAATGACAATTTATATAATACATCATCGTATATTTCTCCGACACAAATCCTGCAAATTTTCTTTCGTGGAACGTAAGTCGATGAAACTCATCAATTTCTTAATTCCCTTAGAGCAAAAATTAAAAAAACATTTTCATTCTGACACGATTTATATTTTAATCTCCTAGAAAAACATTGTATAAACGTAACAAAATCTTTCTTTTAAGGGGATTCTCGCTTAAATCCATCACTACTCGAAAAACACCGTTTCAAACATCTATCGATGACGTCACTTCCTCCCTCAAAAATACAATCAAATAACCTTTTCAAAAAATAATCAGTGCACACAATTATCCTCTTTTTAAAAAAACACGATTTCTTCATCCGTAAATGTGGCCCACTTAAAAATCTACTCATTCGCCCTCAACCGAACATTTATTTTTAAGCATTGATTCAAAGTTAACTCAAAAATTAAAAAATAAAAACAAAAGTGATCGTAATTTTGATTTCACAGATAATGTTAGAAACTTTACATTCAGGTGAAAACACTGCTTACCGTCATTCATTAACTTTAAAACTTAATGTTTGAAAATAAAGTACCGTATATTATTACAAATAATCTATAGCTTGGTCAGATATTAAAAAAAAAATACAAATGTTTATAATTTTGCAATATTCCTGGTAATTTCACTACGTAGATATATCAATCATTTATATAACTTTAAGTTTTCTGGACTTAAATTTATAATCTTAAAATATAACACTGGAATAGTGCACAAACAGCAGAATGAAACACAAAACTGACAGGAGCAAACTGGGAACCCACAGTAGACCACTGTGCAAAACTGACGGGATGATCAGAACAGGAGCCATAATAAGTGTGCTCCTATATCCCCTAGCGAGCTCCGCAGCAATTCGCGAGGCGTTTAATAGTGCACAAATAAGCTTGGATGGGAACAGAATAGGTGTGCTCCTGCATCCCGTAGCGAAGCACGGGCACCTGTGCTAGTAATGTACAATATATAGATAGATAGAATAGATAAATGTCGGTTTATTTTGTAAAATCGAATGTACAGTACTTGGACAGTATTGAATTTCTAGAACTCATTTTGTGGTATACATACTGTAGTATACACTTTAAAGTAACGGATACAGTATTATACAAACTTGTTATATCGTATTTTTATTCTGGACAATTTTATGATCATATGTAAATAAATAATGAATAAATCACGCAATCGTTGAGTAGTCTTCAACCTCAACACTGAGTTGTCTCAAAAATTGATCAATGTACTGGATAGAAAAACACAA